>JBAIZL010000002.1:48574228-48751728 GCA_036971475.1 Prosapia bicincta
GGTTTGATTTGATTATAAAGATATTATTAATTAAAGACTATATAATTTTAAGGATTAAATTGGTTAATGTGGAGATTTCAAAAGTGTTGTTTTATTTAAATTAATTATAAGTGATACAGAATTAAATATGTATAGTTATTATTTTTGAAAGTAATAAATTCGGCCTTTAAAAAATTCAGAAGCTGTTTACAATGCCTACAAAAACATACTTTTTAAATACCAGAAGTAGTATGTTTTTAAACTTAAAATGGTTTAAACTTAGTAACTTGTTTAAACAGTATAACTTTCAGCTAAAATTGAAGACTTTAATTTAAATTCTTTAACTACTTGTTAGTTAGGTTTATAAGCCATTAAAGAGACGTATTTTTGGTGATATATTTCCTTTGATGTAAATAAATGAACTTGTCTATCCGTTCAAAGCTCACTTGAGTGACTGACTGATTTCATTCACTAATCCATCGTTAACGATTTAGTAGCTTATATTTTCCTCCATTTAAATAAACCCAAATCCATTTAAATTAACTCAGTCTGGTTTTTCTATTGAACGGTTGCCTTTACAAATATTATTATTTATAAATAATTATACGATAAAGATTCTGAAAGCTATACGCTAATACGTCAAACGTTTGACAATTAGTACAGGATTTATTTTTAATCTTCAAGGTACCACAACTTATCAACTTAGAGAAAATTTAAATCAACTCTGTACTGATGTAAATGTTCGCAACAAAACAGGTTAATTGCTAAATGCATTTATATCAGTATATAATTAGAAAAGTTAGATCGACTTCGTTGATTTTAAATGAAAATATTTATTTATAATTCATCTACTTTGGAAATATCTAAATACAGAGAATTGTAAATTTAGGTCAACTAAAGTATGTGAGTATCGAATCACATTTTAGTTATTATTTTTCATAAAATTATATTTATAAAGTGAAAGTTTAAGGAAATTAACTTACGATTGACATATTAAGACTGATGATATAATGAATCTAACATATATAGTATTACACTAAACAACAATTTTTAAATATGCTTTTTTTTTAATTCAGCAGAATCACTGTATTAGAGTAAACTAATTTAAAATTTACCATTTGAAAACATTGACAATATAAGTGCATTACAATTGAGTAAAACTTCGTTGTTGTAAACAAATTCTTTGTTTCTTCTACCCTTTATAAATCTACTAGCTTACTCGTCGCGTGTTGCTGCGTCATCAAAAGTGAAGAATGTCAAGAAACGTTGTTATTAAAAAATTCATTTTGATTGATTTATTTATATTGGGAAAATATTCAGTGTCGTTTAATTATTATTTTTATATTCAACTGCTTTTGTATAGTTACGTCTTCCCATACGATTCTTATCCTCTTTAAGTTTTACAAAAAAAAAAACAGAATTCATGAACGCTAACAATGTACTTACGACCTCTGAAAAACCACTATAACTACTGCCAAATGTATGTGAAATTTCGGCAATATAGATTACTAAATGCATTTCAATCAGTGTATTTAGGATTTATGTGTATAAATAATAACCTAATATGTATCTTTCTCAAAACAAAACAATTTAGTCTAATTATATACCTATTACATTCAAATACTACGTTAATCTATAAACAATACAGTTTGTTTTAATTATAATAAAATTATTTAGTAAGTTTCATTTTATAACAACAATATATTTATTATTCTACAAATTAAATATGTTTTCAATTCAATAGAATTTTAACGTTATTGTTGAGTAAATAAACTAAAACAATTACGCATTAAAACAGCTTTTATGCACATATAAATACATATAAATAAAAATATATGTATGGACTTAAAAATATATAATATAACTTAATTCCAGTGTCAGATGTACGTCATAGCGTGATTTCCTCCATACATTGATTATTATTATCTATAATAACTAGCTCTTAGATATCAATTGGGTGATTGAACACTGGTCATAAAAGTGCTAACACATTTCTAAATGAAATCAGTATTCAAGCGTTATCTATATTGATAATACTTTATTTCAACTTCTGTGACTAAGTGCACGGTCAGAACCGTTGTATCTTTTTTGTGTTTCTTTTCGAAAAATATCAATACTGCGCTACAATTGAGCTAAAAAATGTGCCACAAATCTTAGCGGAAGAAAATCAGTGACTTTCAAAAGATTCACGTCATTCAGGTAAACGTCAGTCAGTAATGCATAAACCATAGACAGAATGTCATTCTTTTCACATAGATATATAATTTATGTCACATAGAACAGTCATTTTCCTGTGCATTACTAAAGAAAGTAAGTGTCAAAAAATCATTTATGTTGTGCCAACTATGAAATGCCTGCCACTTTTATTAGGCATATGTATTATACTTTTCAATTTTAATTATTTTAATAGCATTTAAGAAATGTTACTTTGACATTTGTAGAAGAAATGTTTCTGAGCGTATAAATGCTAAACAAATTTCAAAGGCTTTTTGTTTCAATACGATATGCCGTTGGCTTTAAAAGTAGCATTTGTTAAAACTGTTGAGTAAGAATGTTGAAAAGACTCAGAGTCTTTAATATTTACTTCCTCTTTAAATTGTAACAAAAACCTAGCGAGACAACACGGTAAAAATGTATCTTTCTATGTTGCTAAAGTGAAATTAATAAAAAACGTCATAAAATATACTGTATTTTATTTTTCATATACATTACAGAGTTGAAACAATATTTTTTTATATTTCTACCTTAAAGTAAATTATTAGTGGCAAGATTAATTAGTTAGAATAATTACCCACATCGGTTTTAAGTAAAAATAATGTTTGGAATAATTATTATAATCCCGACTGTATAATTTAAAAAGTAATAAAACTGACGCCTAATAAGAAACAATAAATTACTGTTTGAAACATTTTAAATTAAACTAAATAATTTTTAAGGGTTTCTCAATAATTTAAATATAGTCCAATAAACAAATAAAACATAACATTATATAGGATTTTAGTAATTTCAACCTAATAATGTACTATTACAAAATGTACTCTAACTTAATTTTACGATCAATAATAAAAACCTGTGTTTAATGAAATAATACATTAGTACATAACACTTTCATAATACTACAACTAATTCAGTCAACTACATCATACATAGCACATTTCACCAGTAAATGATTTGAACAAAATCTTTCAATAAACTCAAGGTAAAACAAAAAATAAAGCGTAACCTACATCTCTTAAGTAGACTTAACTAGCCTCTCATGTTTTCAAGTCTGTCTCAAATATCCTCCCTTATATAGTGCCTGATCATTGCATTAGGTTTAGGATATGGAACACGTGTTATTGCAATTGCAAAATCAGATAGCGTGGATTACATCTCTTAGCTTTTTTAACAATTCTTCCAGTCTGTATTATTAAATAAATAATGGTTGATCCCAAGAATTGTATTCCGTGACTTAGAATCTCCAAATACGTGTTATTACTTGATCCCAACGATTGTATTCAGTGACTTAGAATCTGGAAATACTTGTTATTGCTATTGTAAGATTACATCTCTTGAGCTTTTTTTAAACAATTCTTCCAGTCTGTGCCAAATATAATTCCATAAGTAATGGTTGATGCCAACGATTGTATTCAGTGACTTAGAATCTGGAAACACGTGTTATTGCTATTGCAAGATTACATCTCTTAAGCTTTTTGAACAATTCTTGCAGTCTGTGTCAAATATCATTCCATATGTAATAGTTGATCCCAGCGATTGTATTCCGCGACTTAGAATCTGGAAATGCGTGATATTGTAATTGCAATATCATATCTGATGGATTATATCTCTTATATATATTCTCTTTATATAATATAGAGATAATATATAGAGATTATATATAGAGATTATAATATAGAGATAATATTCTCTTATTATAATATCTCTTTATATTCATTATGAATATAAATTAATAAATATTCTTGTATTTGAATAAGCTACGTTGTTTTAATATATATATATATATATATATATATATATATATATTTTTTTTTTTTTAAGAGATATAATTTTTACTAATTTACGAAAATATAATTTGGGCAATATAAATGTTTTCTCTTCATTCAAATTTAAAATAGTAATGTACTATTCCATTGAATTAGTCATGTAATAATTAACAAAGGTGGTGAGAGTGATTAAACTGAATGAGAAATTACTTTGAAAATATGTCTTCAGCAATATCCAAAATTACAAACGTCGAAGTAATTTATTTTAAGTAACGGAAACATTCGGAACACTTTTCATAATTGCAACCTGTGTTTTTCTAAATTAAACCGTCATAAAAAAACCCGCTTTAAATGAGGTAAAAGGAAAGTCTTAATTAATTAATTAAAATTTCGTTATTTAAAAATACTTTCTAATTATAATAATTTATTTAAATTATTTTTAATGTATCTTACGACTTACCTCTCATTGGTATATGTTGTACATAACTATATTATCTATCACAAGTATGCATACTTGATGTTATATTATACCACTTTAACTTCGTAAATTACATTCAAATCGTTTTAATACTAACCTAATTATTTAAAATTTAATTATAAAATCTTATCAATGTTTAATTACATTTCTTAATTTTTTTATTTTTTATTTTCGGGTGAAGCTAGTATTGATATTAAATTTGGTTTTTATTTGAAACAGGAATTTAATAATTTGGACAAATTTTATGATTTAGAATATTCTGTTTTGGTCTAACTCTATTTTGTCGTAGCACATCCGAACATCCCGGTTGCTGGGTGTCCCCTGGATTTGCCTACGGCTTGAAGAGATGTTCGTCCTGGACTTCTGAGAAAACCTGGATCCAGACACTGGATCTTTATTCTTCCTAAAGATTTAACTCATGTTTATTATAATATTTTAATCTATTAATAAATTTTATTGTACGTATAACTGTATATTTCAAAATTTGTATGATTCCGGCACAAGTTCCGTTTACTGGCAGAGAATTCCGAGAAAACCATCGGTAGCAACGAGACAGGACTAACAATGTATTTTATCCTGGTACAGATCCCGTATAATATTCTTGTAACTGAATTCTCCATAACTCTAAGAGCCTCTTTTAGCTACCTTTTTATATTTTTTATTACATGGGTCTTTCTTACAGCTTTCTCAGTCTTTGAAATCTCAATGTATTTTGAAATCTGTCTCATGTAATAGGTCAGCTAACCTTCCCAGTACATCTATCGCACCTTCCCATTCATCTTGAATTAATCTACTAACCTTTTAATGAAAAAAATTGTTTAATTAGTTTTAACTAATTTTATTAATTCAAATACCACTATTGCTTTACGTCTTTCGGTTTATAAGCTTTAAAACTAAATATTGTGTATTCATACCACATTAAACACTCCTTTAATTGTTCACCTTACACTGTTTAATCTGTTCTGGCTTTATCCTACATTTTTGAGCTTTTTATTCTAATCGTTCAATTGTAGATTATATATGATAATTAACCATTATTTCAATATTATGATATATAAACCAGCTATTACAATAATTATATTTGTTAGAATCGTTTTATTTCCAATATATATGGCTTTTTTAATTTATTTGAATTTTGTATTCCTTTTAAGGTATTTAATAAAGTAAATCTAACACACTAAACTTCTACGTTTCAACATTGTAAGCTTTCAATGCTTAACTCATGTAATCCCAACCCTTTGCGTTTGAAAATATTTAAAGTTATGTGTTAGTATATGCGTGTGTTTTATACGTATATATTTTTACGGTGAATAAGTAATATTTTCCCGATAAAAAATTTATACGTCATTGTTTTTACTTTGACATATAGGTTTAGTTTTTTTTAGAATTATATTAGCTTTTGGTTGTAACCAACTTGTATTATGCGTCTTTCTTTATCCTAAATTTCTCACTGAAATCTTCTACATAGGTCAGTATTACAGCGAAAGGAAGACATCCTTAATTTACTTTAAGGAAACAATCCTGATCATGCAAGCTACAACACGCCCCTACTAGAAGAACTCTATAAATATAATAGTGTCTAGAGATACTTCTTACACACCTGAGCCACCTACCTGTATCTATGAAAGCTTTCCTCTATCTTAAACCAGAAGGTTTATGTCCCTCCTCTATTCGTATCTACAGTTAGTATTAATTTCATTCCAATCTTTCTAGCCTTTAAATTTGTTTAATATGACTTAAAATAGCCACTTGAGGTCTTAAAACTTAATGATATAATTAATGATTGTAATATCTTTACCAATTTAATAAAAATTCTTTTAACACTAATTATGGAGAATTACACTTTCTTATCCTAAATTAATATATGTAAATGTGTATATCCCTGAGATTTTTATAGAATCACAGGCTTAAAAAGTTTGTCATTTTTACCATCTGTTTTCAAATTTTAAAGTAGTTTGTCAAAATTGTATTGAACCAGTTCTTGTTTATTTTACACATTTTTGGTCCAGTCATGCTGTGTCTATTCAAACAAGATGTGTTTAAAAACTATCATGATAAATGGAACTATGAAAGCTTGGACATTCATAAATAAGTCACCACTTCCGCTCTAATAGCTTTTACCTTAATTCGCAATGCTCGTAAAGGCCAAAAAGGTTATCAGTGAAATAGTTGAAAAGCTTATTTACTTATTGTAAATAAAAAAACATTTTTTTCGAACACCCAATATAAACACCTCTAATTTAAAATTAGATATTTTTAAATAATAAAATGTTTACTTTTGAAGGGTTAGTGATAACATAATTGTTTGGGTTTAATGGAATACGTAAAAACAATTTGCCGTCGTGAAAATTTATGGAAAACAATACTAATTAATTTATTTCATTTTCCAATTGTAAATATTTTTAAACTTTTAAACCTTGTTATTTATTAGTTTTACTGTTTGTAGTATCAGGTATGTCTTATACGAATATAACAACTACAATTTCCTTTGCTTTTTCTGTAATTATAGAGTTACTATGGTTTCTAAGTACGTAGCTATAGATGTTTATCAAAACATAAGTAAGAATAGTAAAAACAAATCAAACCTGTAAGATGAAAAGATCACTTGAAAATTCGCATCGTTTGTTTGTGGATGTTCAAGCAACTCGAGTATTGCCAGTAAACATTAAGTTCTACTTAGACATAACTTAGTCTCCAGTTAATGATTATTAACTCCAGGCAGTCGCATCAGGTACACATTCCCTTAATTTGCATCTTGACAAACTTCTGTTGATAAATTTGCTTTACCTTTAGGTTCACTAAATATTTCCGTGACTGGAATGTAAACTTGGAATCAAATTGATAAACTTAATTACATCAATCCTGAAATTGGGGTGGGAGAAATAAGATATAAGATAGCAATCGATAGAGGGAATGAAATAAATAAATATATGAAATAATTTTTTTTTAATGTGTCACTTAAATATCTATATAAAAAGAATGTTCCACATTTTCTTAAATGATTATTAAACGTAATAGAAATAATACATCAGTGTAATTTAGAATAGTCATAAGATATTTTACAAAATATATTTATTTTTTAACTTTGAGCTATTTTATAATTGCTCTCCATTTTATTCAGTTCTTTTTTTAAATTTCTGCTACAATAATAGCAGTATTACCTTCAGTGATATCAATAAATTGTATACAAATTTAAGGATTGCGTATCAAAACACCGGAACAAACGTTGAGGTACATAAAACTCCAAAGGCTAAAACATTGAGAGAAATTTACTTACTCCTAAAACAATAAGTTATTCTATCTCTTGTTTAAAAATGTCATTTTTTTTATATTTCAAGTATTCAATGCGAAACATACTACAGCTATCCAATTAATAAAATATCGGGCTAATACACTTGAAAATCTGTCTTAAACATTTTATTCTAAAAATACATCCCTTTACTTTTAAACTACATATTTGTCTCTATACAACGGAGTGAGTTTTGCACAAGGCCATTTTGTACTTTGCAAGTCATAAAGGAAGGGGACAGGCGTTAGATCCACTTTAGTGTGTGATAAAGAAGAATTACTTAAGTTTTACACTAACATTGAACAATTGCTCTATTTTTCTCAAGTCCTTTTATGTACAAGTTTTATTATTATACAACGTTACATAACCTTTAAGTATAATACACATTCTTTATATATTATAACTACGCCTATGCAGAACTTTCAGTTCCAAATAAATCCAGTTTATATTTTATGATATTGAAATTATTTCAAATGATTTCGTTTGTTTCTTAGGTGTTTAAATTTCAAACATAATGTATATGAAATTAGTACATTACATTACATTAAAAATTATATTGTTTAAAAGTAATAGCATAATAATTGACAATATAAACTTTCTAAATAAAAGCTGCCTTTTAAATTATACAATTCCAAAATTAATTGAAAGATATGTTAAATAAGTAATCTATTTTTTTAAATTTCTAGTAAAAATTGTTTTTAAATTTCTAAGTCAAAGAAAAATATTATTGTAGTTTCTTTTTATTTTATGATTACAATTATTATAAATATGTATATACGTATGTAAAAATAACAATATTAAGGGCCAAAATAGAAAGCGGATTTTCTTGCAATTTTCCATTTTTTCCTATGTATGGCGTTAAACTATTATTTTTATTTTTTACTATTTATACGCTTTTCTTCGTCGTTAGCATTGTGTTGTAGTTTCTTTTCCCTTTGCTTTCGCATTTCTTTTCTCAGCTTATTTGTTTATTTTATTTGTCATTAATATTTAAACCCAGAGCATTATTTATGATATTGTGTAGTAACCATGGTAACAGTTTAAGGTTATAAAATGGAGGGGTTTCATCTGTGTTCTTTCAAAGTTCTTTCTGCTGTGAAAGGTTGACTCAGTGTCAACAAGCGCTAGAATTCGAACATAAAAATACTTTTTTCAAATCCGACCTATGCGGCCCTAATTTGTATAATTTAATTATTGAATAAATATTTGAAAAAACAGTATTAACATCAATTACCATCCACTATAGGTTTAAAAAAATGTATATAAACTTGATTGGAAGAATAATAACATATTTTATTAACGATTGAAAATTTGTACAGGATATATATCAGGAGAGTGTGAGCTAATAGAAGGAATTTAAAAAGGAATCGTAGCTCTATACTTTTGTTGTTAGGTCTGGTACATCAGTATAAGTATACAAAATCCCCTTCCGTTCTATTTGGTGACTCGTCTAGTGTTTTTTATTATATTTTTTTTCATATCCGTATTTTCGTATGGCATAAAAACTATTCACAAAAGAGCCAAGGATAAGCAATATAGTTATGTCGTCCCATTTAGCTTAAAATGTGTGATAACATATGAGTCCATAAAACAGATGATTTAGTTTTAAAATTTTAAAAAGCTGATTTTACGGTCGGATTCGAACTGAATGATTACAGTTTTGAAATCCAGCACTTTGGCACTGACCAAACTTTCTCATTGCTAGAAATCTATACTTAAAAATGTAGGGCCTATATGAAATTATGAGAGAAAGGTTCCTCGCAAAAATGAAGCAACGCAAGAGATAGATATAACAAAAAATTATAAATAACCATCAGTTGTATCAATTTTAAACGTAAAAAAGAAAGGAAATAAATAAAGAAAGAAATACATAAAGGTTTTAAATTTAACAAACAAATATAACAGTTTAACATTATATACTGTATAGAGAGGGTAATGGAAAACTCCAAGGCAATTTGCATTTTATTTTGACACTTAATATTCTGATATATATATATATATATATATATATATATATATATATATATTTATATATTTATTTATAATAACTGTAATTGTACAATACAAAAATTGCTCAAATCATATTTTTCTTCTTTGACCTAAATAGGAATTGACTTTAAAAGATTGTTTTGTATATTGCTTGTTTTTTACTTTATTTGCCTTACTTAAAACATTCACAATTTATCTTCAAATTATTAAATTATTGGCTTTATAAAACTATTATTATCTCCGAAAGACCTATTTAACGATTATAAAAATATCCTCCTAGAAAACTGTTACAGAACTAGTTTCAGTGTTTCTTATTTTAATTAGGCTCAACAAAATGGTTTATATCCGTTTGGGAGCTAATCAACAGACCAGTCTTTGTCCAGATATTTTAATAAATCATTAAATGTGAGCTTGTGTCGGTGAACTATGGGTCAATGTAGCCGACAAAATAAGCAAATGTTAATGTTTGAAAACTAAAATGAATAGCGAAAAATTAATTTTCACGCTTTGCAAAAAGCATTGGTTCTCCAAAACGTAGCCTACTATTTAAATTTACGTTTATGAAGATCAATGTCAATACAAACCTTAAGATAAAGGACCTTAAATAATTAATATATACATATCTATATATATATATATATATATATATATATATATATATATATATATATATATATATATATTAAATATGGTGATACGTTTTCTTGTAATATAGTTAATAAATTTAAAATATTTCAAAAACAAGAATGCTTTTAATGAATATATTTATTCAAAGCTTTTCGGCGATAAAATAGTACCAGCATCTATTAGATAATTATTTTCCTGAACATGCTGGTACTATTTTATCGGCGAAAAGCTTTGAATAAATATATTCCTTAAAAGCATTCTTGTTTTTGAAATATTTTAAATATATATATATATATATATATATATATATATATATATATATATATATATTAGTATACATTACCAAACCACTGATTTGACTAGAAAAACTTACTCGTGGCTTATGTTACAAAACTAACTACATTAAAGTAATTTTATAATGTTAATTTATTACTATGTATTTCCAATTCCTACGTGTTATTACCCATTTACCTTATTTTGTTATTATTAATAGTAAAATTATTGGATGAAGCCAAATTTACTAGATTAAATTTATTGAATGATTTTTATAATTCCTGGACTTAAAAAACTCACTTATTATTTATGTAATTAAACTTCAATTATTTTATATTTTATTAAGTTCAAATAATTTTCAACAACCACAATCCAATATTATACAATTAAAGTTCGTAAATAATTTGCATCTACTATATTGAACATTTTTGCCCTACCAGCCAGCAAAATGTAACGGTGAAACAACAGAAAAGAAATTCTTTTCATCTAACAAGTGTTTTGTTTCAGGTTTAATATTATCTTAACCAAAAACGTACAATTATTTCAATTTATCTCTGCAAGTGACATTGAAGTTGGGTTGTGATGGCTCGAATTTAAAATGCAGTTACCATGCCTGTTCCCTGAATCTATTATAATGGCTTTAGGAGATTAATTTTATAAAGTTTAATTTTCAGTAACTAGCCTAGTTGTACTTTAATAATCTTGAGTAAGTTTGGTCGATCCTCACCTTTCTTCCTTCTAAATCATAATTTTCTTCAACATGTTCTCCTTTGGAAACTTGTGGCTCTAACAACTTTCCAATTCCTTCGCCATCTACACCCTAGACTTCCAGATTATGACTCACTTCTCAATTATTCCATTATCACCTTCATCTTTCACCTTCAGCTCTAAGCATTAGACTCCTCCACTTGCGACTTCCAGGGTTAGATTGACCTTTCCTTCTCCAAAACTCAACTCCTTTCTCACCGGCTCCCACATTCAACCTCTCTCTCCTCGATTATTTGATATCTCATCGCTTTCCTTCCTCCCTGTTTCGTTTCCCCAATGATTCCATTTTTTTATTCCAGCCAATTCTTGCCTATCATCTGTTGTTTTTCCAATCAAAAACACTTTGTGTTTTTCCAAGTAACTGCTTTTGTAATTTACGTCCTCCAAAGAAATTTCTCCCTTAAGAGCTGCGTATATTTGTGAGCCTTGCCATCTATAATTTACATACCTGCTATATTTGCTTATGGAGTTCTAAATTTAATTTTTCTAAGATTTTGAATGCTCTTTTTTTAAAAATAAACTAACTATTAACGATCAAGACAGTGACAGTTTGCATTATGCCGAAAGGGGTTTGCATAGGAGTTAAAGTTTTTTAAACTGAATTTTCTTATTTTAATGGTGCAGGTAGTATTCAGGTGTGTAAAACCTAAAGAGGAGACTGTTATAAAACCTTAACCTGTTCTGACCTTCTCGTGATCAGACATAAAACCATTAAGTCCTCTTAATGTCATTATCTAACATCCAATAGCATGATATTCTGAATAACACAAACTTTGGCGATTATCTCATAGTTATTACCAAAGTTTAATACAACATACTTAGGTCCTTACCTAATAGTTATAGTTATGATATTCGAAATTAACCTTACTTTATTCATTAAGGAATGAGGTAAAAAAGTCTTTTACTCATTATCATATCATGATTTTAAAAAGAAGAAATAAATCGTTTTACAACGATATATTGTGCTGCTCTCACGAGGTACTTTGAGTCTATTACTTTTTTAGAGTCTATTATTAAAGAGGTACGTCCATTGAGTCGATTAGTTCAGCTTAGACAAAAATTTATTTATTTCAAATATTTCAAGATTAACTAGTGGTTTGGATACAGGTGTCTGATCATAAATATGTTCTCTTATATTAAAATCATTTTTATCACTTATAGTAACCGAAACATCCCTAAATTTGATTCCTTACAAATAAATACCTTCGTTATAAATAAATGTATTTAAAGATATGTAAGATATAAGATTTAAATAGAGAATGTTTAATTCACTAATAATATGTGCATAATGAACAAAGTTTAGGAAAAACTTGTTTTTGGTGATATCATGATAATAACATTATTTTAGAAGCTTCGCCAAGTTTGAATAACTCCATAAATTAATATTTTAATAAAGCTGGAGATAAGTTAAAACTTTTCAACATAAAGAAAGTCGTATTTGTTGTAATCTCTGGAATATAAAGAAGATGTAATGGTAGAGCTAGTGTTGAAACTTTTCGGAATTAACAGCGAATAATGATGAAATAAATCTCTCCAGCATTACACTGTTGCACAACAACGACTGAGCTGTAATTTAAGATTGTTTTTCTCCCCATTTTCCTAATTACCTTTTTTAATAACCTATTTGTTTTGTGTAGGAGAAATTTAAAGAATTGTTCTTTGAAGGAAGTGCAAGGTCCGTGGTTAAATACAGAAATAATTATAGTAAAACAGTAAAATTGGGACACGAAAAACCAATCAAATTATTTAATACAAACATTGGTATTTCAAAACCAATATTTTTTAAGATATTCAAAGAGACGTTGAAACTGAAAAGATGTATTGTTTGAAGCTATTCTGTATAGACGATATTTTTTTCAAACAATCCTTCATTATTACTTTAATATTAATATTTTCTGGAACCAAGAAAACAATTGGTTCATACTTTTAAATATATACTAATAGATAACAGTGTAATAAATATAGTGTAAAGTTTATTTGAGTATTATGAAAGTAAAAAGTAAAAGTCCTCTTGTGTTAAACATTAAACAATTCCAAACCTGAAATAAATTAAAATTCATTTCAAAATCATACATATGAAACACATACAAAATTTTTTAATAATATTGAAAACTTTTTTAATTCTTACTATTATTTCACACCCTCCTTATACATACTCTACTTATTATATATATATATGATGAAGAGTTATTATCTGGAGCTGTGCCCTGGATCGCAATGGTGCTTGTACAGCGCTGTCGTTTTCTGCTTGTTTTTAAGGCCAAGTTTGTACTCCTCAAGTGCTTACGAAGAACCGTAACGCCAAAGATAAGATCTGCTTGGAAAACCAAGGCGTTTACAGCGTTTCTTGTGGAGTTTGTAAGAAATCGTACATTGGCCAAACTAACAGACGTATCTCAGCTAGACTTGAGGAGCACAAACTTGGCCTTATAAACAAGCAGAAAACGTCAGCGCTGTACAAGCACCACTGCGATACAGGTCATACCATTAATTTACAATCTTGCCGACAGATTGCGCAAGTGGAAAACTACAGGACTAGAATCATTCGTGAGGCTGTCGAAACAGAGTAGCTAGAGAGTCTTAATAAACGCGATGATAGTTTGAATTTGCACTCAGTGTGGAAATGTCATCCATAGATTTTATCGGCAGAAAGGTGAACAAAGGGAGAGGAAAGTGAGTGATTGTTTGGATCCGTGTGTGTGGATTGACGTCAATGGGCGTGGCTTCATTCCTCTATATATAGGAGCAGAGTTATCTGCGCTCTTCACTCGCACTTCAAATGTTGTTGGGTTCACCTCGTCAATGCTACATGAGATTCTAGCAAAAGGCCGGAACTGCAATTTCGTGCACTTCAGAATGAACGGATGTACTCCAGATAATAACTCTTCATCATATTTTTCCATCCGTGAAAGATATATATATATATCTTGTTCAAAATTTTCAATCGTTGGAAAAATAATTTTTATTCATCCACTCAAGTTCAAATACGTTTTCTTAAAACGTGTAGTGGAAAACATTAGTTTCTAATACAGTTTTTTTCAAATATTAATTGTTTAATTAAATTTAATGAGTTAATTTTAGTTTTATATGGGAGAAACACTTTTCCCACTTATCGCTTTAAATAAGTGACAACATATTATTTTATAAAACAGCTGAATTTATGTTATAGGTTATGTGTATAACAGCTGTTTTAACGTATAGGTTATGTTATTTCATTTATATTAATTGTAATGACTTCATAAAAAGTAATTAGAATTAAAATTGTCTTTGTTGCTTTAAGTAGGAATTGATTTTAAAACTTTTGTTGTTTATATTGCTTATTTATGAATTATTAAAATATTAATAAAGTCTACTTCCATATATTTTAAAGAAACGTATCAATAACATATTCTACGAAGCTTTTCTTTCATTTTTCCTGAATAAAATATCATGAGCATTTATGATAAAAAGATTAAATTTTAAAATTTTTAGATACTATAGACGGGTAGATTTGATAAATATTAGATTCAAACCTGTGATTTCATCTAAGCATAATCTATGATGGATTAGGAAATATTTATTGCTAAAGACCTTATTATTTTTTCTGAAACAAGTTTTATGCTTTTAGAGCCTTCTCTAGTTGATTTCTAGTAAGGCAGCTCATGATAATATCTGAAAAAACTTGTTACTAAATATTCTTAAATATATTTAAGTACGGTAACGCTACGCATAGAGGCATTATCAGAGTAAACAATTTTCTAAATATATTTTAATAGTTTATTATTTATAGATTATTTATTTATCTAAAAATAAATATCTTATTGAAAATATATCAATTAAATTGTTACCTAATTTTTGAAAAATATTCAAACTATTCAATAGAAATTTCAAAAAAATTACATTTAAATATAAACACAATATATGTTTTTTTATGAAACGTATAGCATAATAATTTTATAAACCCATAATTTAGAGGTCTCATAATTTGTAATGCATAACTTCTGCCATAATCTTTTACGTCATTTCAATTTCTTCTACCAACGATTAAGAACCCTCGCTGACTGAAAAACAACATGAGGCATTGCAGCTCCAAAAACTGTCTATGGTTAACAGTTTTTTTCGTCTTGTTAAAGTTTAAAACGTAAAGTTTTTTTAGCTGTTTGATACAAGTACTTTTCTTATTTTATGTTATTTGTTATTATTGTTTATGTTATTTGTTATTATTATTTTTATGTTATTTGTTATTATTGTTTTATGTTATTTGTCATTATTGTTTAATGTTTTTTGTTATTGATACCAACAGTTAAAATTAAAATCAAATAAATTCGACAACATAACATTTTAAAATATATTTAACTAATAGGTATAATTTTAAACAATAAATATATTGGGAAAAGGAGCGAAGCCTATTACTTTTTATAGGCTATAATATTTTTATGTAATAATATGCTATAATATATTATTTATTTCCCTAATATTAAAACATAGGCATTAATTGTACTAAGTTTTTGTGTTGTGTTTTCAATGGAATAGTTTCCAAAAACTCAATCGTTAAAAATATGTTTTTCAATTTCTATTGATTTTTAATTGATTTAAATACTTATCCTGCAATCAAATTTTCAATTGAAATTATTTACACACCATATAACTTTACAAAGTGGCTTGAGTCACGTAAAGTGAACGTGATTTCAAAACTATAAGGACAATTGGATCGTAGAGTTGAATTAATGTGACACATATTGTTAAACAAGTGAGTTTGATTACGCTCTCGAATAAAAGGTGCTCAGTTTATTGTCCTCTGCATCGTATTATGTCACTAATGTAGTGAGAAAAAGTCAACAAGTTCTGAGATTCAATCCTCTTACATAAAAATATATTGCATTTTGCTCAAAAACATTTTAAAATAAATTGAGTTTTATTGGAAATTCGCTAATAATTTATTTTATTATCGTTTTCTTTCTTCGTCGTGAATGTTATGTTTATATCATTGTTGTTCATTTCATTTAAAACTATATAAGAATTATTCCTCACTTTGTAAGATACTTAAATGTTTTATCCTATACAAGAGTTCGATAAGCTAAACAAACAGAATTTATCTATATAAAAGCGGTTGACTTCCAAGTCAGGTACAACTATTTATTTACACAGGCAACGTTTCGATAACGGGTATCGTCATCAGGCCTACAATACAAGCACACAAATAAAATTACCCTCAATAATAACAATAGTTCACAAATAAACACAGCTACAATGAAATTTCTTAGAATTATAAAACACTAGCAGAGTATCCGTTCTTCGTGCAGGGTTTACATACATTTGTATTGATTAAATTTTTGTTTGTATTATTATTTGTATTGTATTTGTATTTGTATTATTGCATTTGTGGTGGATTTAATTTACTGTAATTAAATCCCAATAAGTATATCAAACTATACTTTATAAACTTATTGTCTGATTATTGTCTTGAAAACCAAGAGAAGGCAAAGATTCTGCTTGCAAATTGACATTTGTAAAGTATAACTAACCTTGAAATATGAATAACAACAAACATTTACTATCACCTGTTTAATTGTGTTTAAAAGTGACTTTTACAGGTGAATACAAACTCATTTACTATCAGCTGACTAAGTCAAGTATATAAGGGAGTATACATAATTGAGTGTTGAGGGAGTTTTCAATACCAGTGGGCGGTGCCGTGATGGAATTTGTAAATAAAAATAGGCCAATGGCTTAACCAGGCCCCATAAAAATATCCATGTAAAATTTCAGCTCATTGGGTCCAGTAGTTTTTACGTGATTGAGTAACACACACACACACACACACAAATCATTAGATTTTTATATAATAGTATATATTACAAAAACTAGTAAAATGGATAACTTCAAAAAATGGGACTCGCAAGTCAACAGAATTTATGTAATTTTTAGATCTATATTACACGACTTCGAAGTAATTGGAATTATATAACGTAGTCATATCAGAATTTCAATTAACAATCGTTGTTACCAGACAATTTTATAGATGACAGGATAATTAATTGTATTTTAAATGGCAATTTTATGTGTGCACTATGAGAAGTTCCGGCGGCGCTAAATAAATAAATAAATCAATTTTCAGTTACAAAAGTGTATATTAAAACGAAATATAAAATTTGTAAATTTTGGTAAATTTGCCATCCGAAATAAATAATTCAAGTTAAGAACAATGCTCATAAAGGTAGGGGGTTTCATCTAATAATGCTATGAAAACATTAGTACAAAATGTTTTTATAACTATTAGATGAAACCCTTTACCTTTATGAGCATCGATGAGGTGGCTTCAAGAAAACATCACGACTCGTTTAAATTTATTGACGGGAACATGTTTTGAAGAAGGTAGGGAAATATTGATCTCAGGGAGTTAAATGCCTCAGTCGAATGTAACCATGAATGTCCCTAAAGTTTCAGTAATAAAATAGTACATTTTGTATTTATCAGTATTTCATTAATGGCATTTTGGACTTTGGAGAAGCAGCCTTTATATATTTATGTAGTCAGGGTACCGCATTAGAAAATGTTTTTGTCTAGAAATACCAATACCATTGTTTCTATAGAAACTTTCATTCTTAGAAGTATAAAACAAATATTAACGTCACTTACAGTCTTCCTTCTTTCAGTAAAATTGTACAGTAAAATAGAGAGTCATTTCTTTTGAACTCTCTAGCTTCCATCTCTTCGTCAACATCGTTTCGCCAGGATCTTTTTCCTGCCTCTCTATTTTCACTTCAAATTTATATTTTTCAATCCGTCTAAAATCCCCTCTTTTTTGACCTGAGGGTAACACTTTCGGCTGTTGTCGTATTTGTCTTTTATTTTCCAGTTATTATTTTGGTTTCATAGTACACAGTTGAGCTTTATTATAAATGTTTTTTTTTTAAAATCATGTTGGTAAAGTATTATTATTATAAAGAAGAAGTATACAATCAGGAAAAGTTATATGTTTTACCTAATAGTGATAATGTTGTTACGGCTAGTCCTTCACCTACTGGATGTTGTAACAAAGTAAATTGTATTTTATTAGTTTAATGTTAAAACATTATCCATCATAACAATATATAAACAAATAACTTTGCAAAAATAAATACCTATAAATAATAGATATGAAATGAATTATTTTTATAATCAAGACAGTGAAAATATCAATTTTTTTAAAATAGTAGTTTTTAAAAAAACCCTCTACAATACAAAAAAAATGTAAAAAGTTAAAAATAATAAAAAAATTGCGTGGGTATTGAAACATGTAAAAGATGATTCCCCATGGCTAACTATACCAATTTACATGTATAAGACATGCATATCAGAGTTTTGAGCAATCTTCTCCAATTTTGTTTCAGCAACACCCTTCGATGGTTAAATTATGGATTTCTGAATCTACATAGGGTGCTCAATTGACTTAATCAAAACATCGTAGCTACAATTAAGACCAAAAAATTGTGAATAATTTAATTTTAATAATTTAATGTTAGATATTTAAATTCACATTCCTAACAGAATGACTAGAAAGTAAACAAAAATAATGTACCAACACTGTTTGGATATTTACATATTTATAAGGAAAGAAATATTAGAAACATTTTCCATTCTTACGGTTTTTAGAAGTTGTTCTAAGCTTATTAAGTTATCAGATGTTCATAGTTAGAAAATTTGTCTTAGTTATAATCCAGCATAGAGCATAAGTTCTACGGATTGTAAAAATTACTTTTTAAAAGTATAGTAATTCTGCCTCCTGTTGGTACATCACACTTCATTTTTAATACACTTTATTTTAATTTAAACTATTATTTATTCCATGATTTGTTTTAAATGATACTAATATTTATTAAACTATAATTTGTTTCAAACTATCTTCAGTTATAGTTGTGGATTGTAATTTTAAATAGTTATTTTAAAAGTCCAACGAAGAATTTAATAATAGCTTGATACACAGATTTTATACCCTATATGTTTTACACTTTTTATTTCTGACTTTAGTGATCATGCTTTCATTAAAAACACTTTCGAAATCAATGTGCATGTAAAACGTTGTCAATGTATATGAAATGAAATATTAAACTCCGATTACTGATATTAGGTTCCAGTTCTCGATATAAAGACCAGAAAAAATATACTGAGAGAGAACACAACTACACACATCGGATAATCGATAGGAATAGAAACCTCTCATGTGGTCCTATCTATTGTACAAATAATATTTGTAAAATGTTTCCTCATTTCGGATTTCTATATTTACTATTTATTTTAACTTTATCAATTTTGAAATGTATTACATTTCCTGGAACTAATAAATAAACGATATGAAATATGTAATTTTAATAATTAAGAATTATGTGTAGTAATCAAATAACATTTTGTATAAATTCATCCCTATATCAATTAAATTCGCCATATAAATCGTTTCAAATAATTATCCTTAATTTAAAAATGTGTGCCAAATTCAAATTTAATTATAGACCTACTGCTGTAGATTGAAATTACCTTTTTAAGGTGTATTTTCTTTAGTTTTCTAAACTATAAATTTAAACAAAAATTAATTAAAAACATTAAAGAATAAATCTGTATAATGCTTTGCTCTAACCAAATTTGTCTCATTACCTCGTTCAAGGAAGGAGCTGTCAGCTAACAAAGCGTGTCATACGCCGAGACGACTTGAAAGGTATTGTATCCAGTGCGCGTTCTAAAGTTAAATGAAAACTCTTTTAATATACTGTCTTTAGAAGCTTAATCCAATTTTTATTCAAATTTCCTTCTAAATAAATTTTATTGTGTAATATTTATGTAATAATTATTTAAAAAAACGTAGTCACAGAAATTTACACACCGTCTTTGCAGTATCATCTACACCTAATATTTTTTTTATAATATCCAATAGATTTACTGCTAAACTACCGTGATCCTTCGCTATTCGCGGAGACTACATTCCCAGAACTTAAATCGAATACTGAACCAACTATTTACGGAAAGGGAAGGGTTACGTTCCACATCAAAAATGTTCACATTATTTACAGCTATACTGTACAGTATGGTATATTTACGTACTAGATAATTCAATATATATATATATATATATATATATATATATATATATATATATATATATATATATATATTATTTATTTACGTTTTCCTTCAATCTGAATTCACGAAAATTCTATAGTTATGCGTGTCACATAATAATTATACATTCATACACACGTATTCTTTATTGTTAAATAATATCCACTCTAAATTTATAAATACCTAATTTTAGAAAAATAATCTTTTAAACAATGTTAATTTCAAATGTTTAAAACTTATTTTGCTTTTTACACATTTTTGTTTAGTGCTTTAAGCGCTTCTTTATATAACGATAGTGCTTCTTCCTGCTTTCGATTAAATTTTAATGTCCATTCTAAAGAGGGATCAATTTCAGTAACGTTTGCAGCTGTTTCCCTAAACATACATTTCTTCGACAGATTCTAATGTCAACTTCAGCTATTCACGTTTTACGATTTTTCGTCTTCTTTATCCGAAATAGGCACAAGTTCGGTAATAAATAGTAGGCCTAGTAGTTTTTAGTATAACGGATGTTTAGAGAGTAATCAGATTTATTTGTGATAAATAACTACAGTACTGTACAAAATAAAAATATGAGAACACATTAATCTACAACCCTTACAGTAACTATACTGCCTTTCTTGTCTTTTTTTTTAATACGATACATATTCGCAGAATATCCTGTAGTTTTACCAACTGCGAATACCGAACCCGCGAATAACGAGGGACTACTGTGTTATAGGTACTATAATTAAGTAATATGAACCAAACTTGAAGGTTTATTTAGCTACAACAGATTATAACTAATTGGTTCGATAAAGTATTGAGTTCTATACATTCTTTTTATTTGATTATTTATATAATCTATTATTGAATTACTTATTTATTCCATTTCACCTAATAATGCCACTACTGATTTCATCATTATCCAATGGCGAGAAAATTTAATTTTAAATTTATTTGATGGTTAGTATTGTAGGTTACTTTAAAAAATTTCAAAATTTAAAAAAATTGTCTTATCCATCTATACTACCATTCTCTGACAAACTTAGTAAAATTATTGCTTTCAAGTCATGCTTGAGTGTACTAAAATGATATTTTTTAAAGTTTAATTATTTTCGTTATTATCAAAAGTATACGTACATATTTCGTGTGAATGTAATTCTTAATGAAAAAAATTCACAGTTGGAGCAAGGACGATTTATTAATATAGTGGACTACGTTAGCTTGGGACGTATAGCCTGAAGTTGTTTCCGCTTGATTTAGGAGGCTACGTGTGCATATTGCTTCAAGGCAAATAATAAACATAATTAAAAATGTCCAGTCAACTATAATTATTTTTTGTTGCAAGTCAACAATTTTCGTTGTTTATTTTTCATATGATTTTTAGTTAGTGTTTAGTGAATTCAACAATTTTAAATTTAACACCTGCAACTTGCTTTAAAGTATATAAAATAATGTAACTGTAGTAAATGACTGATAAAATTTATTAAGTAACACAGTGTTGGTAATTACAAAATTTCATTTTATTTAAAATTTACGAATTTGTACTTACCATAGGGGTAAGTATATGCACATTAACATTTATATGGAAGTAATTTATTTGTTATTGTAACTGGACTTTCATATTAATTTGGAAAATATTGTCATTATATTATTCACGATATGCAGCAATCACTCGAAAGATGAAAATTAACATTTTACACTATAAAATGACGTAAATTCTTGAAACATATCACCACCTAAACTATTTTGAAAAAAAGAAAAGACATTATAATCACTCCACTTTTTCAAAGTGAATAATTGGTGTTTTAAAAGAACTGTTATCTCTATGACTTACTATTGAGCCATTCCATATGTACGGGCTTAATTTCTGTTTTATTTAGGTAGTAAATAATTATAATAATTTCTGTTGTCTTTAAGTACATTAATTTAGTTCTCTGACATAACTTAATTTCTATTCAGTATTTCCCAAATAACTTTATAAATATTATTTTTTCATCTGAGACGAGAATAATTATTCTATTAATAATTTGGAATGGAAGTTACGTCATTAATAATTCCATATTCTCGTATTTTTACTGCTTAGCCCATTGAATAATTTAATTTGTTTGTAAAATTTTTTCAACAGTTTTTTAAATTTTCCGCGAAGTTATACGCAGATAAACTCTATCTCATTCCAATCTTAAAAATGTGGTGAGCATTTTGTGAATTTAACTAAAGATTCCAGTTCTTATAAAACAAATTATATCAATTTATGACATGATTCATGTTTTCAAATTAAATGAGGTTTTCCTTCAACATTTTTTATAGTCAAAGGATAAATCTCTTATATCAAGAGTAACGTCATTACTACAAACTATACAGTTTTGCAAAATTACTTACCTCTTTGTAAATTCACTTCTTTCTTAAAGAAAATAGCATTCTTTATCAATGAATAAGTAAACATAAAAAGAAATATGTTTCAGTGTTTTCTTTTGTATTTTCCTGCAATAAAATCTTTTCTTACTTTGTCATTGTTTAATTGCGCATTTTATATCACTGTCTTTTTTCTGTGGAACTAAATTCATTTACTTTTATCAAAGCTTTTTGCAGTTGTGCTATACAATAAAATTTATTAAGAGTTTTTATAACGGTTTGTATTTATTTTGTACAGATAAAATGTATTTTAGAGTACGTTAAAATTTATGAAAATGAATAAATCAGATTGGAATTGAGACCTATAAATATAGGATTTAAAGCGATCTTTTCTCCTAACTAAACGTTTTACGCCTTTAAACCCTCATTTTTTTAAAGTTTTATTGACTTTAAGAATACGTAATTAGGACATTTTATAATACCCAGTATTCTGGATAAGCTACTTTAGGTAGGACTAACTGCAAATATTAAGGAAATTCATTTCAAGAACTATGGCTAGTCAGTATTCCTCTACGGTAATCATGGTAAACTGAACACATGTTAGAATAGCCTTAACCGTTACCGATAGCTGTATCTGAGTGACATTTCGTTTTACACAGCCTCATTTCTGCATTGTTTTTTTTTTTTTGTTCCTTTTAATTAAATGAAAGTACGTGGTTTCTCAATAATCCTATGTAGACATAAAAGTCTTTTATATGCTATATTAAAACTGTTGAACCAAAACCTTGTAGAATGTAATGTAACCCACCAGTATTTTGGAAATAGTAGTAGTATTATTTAATTTACTTTTTAAAAACTTTAATTACATTTATTCGCTACCTTTATTCTTTATTACTGCAGAGACTCGCCGGGTCAATTGTTTGTCTTAAGAACTGAATTTTAAGACTTACTCAGGCAAACTGACTATCTGTTTAATCATTCTAATGAAGACAGGTTACAATAAAATTCTCGTTTGTGTTTATAAAAAAAGTTTAATTTTGAAAATATTTAAATAGTCAAAATATTACAGTTTAAATACAATTTCATTTTTACAAGTTTATCATTATATATATTATCATTTAATAATTAAAATACAAATCTTTACATCCTTTAAAAATGTTTTGAGACTACGTTAATAAACGCTGGTATCCTATATTTACTGATTTGATAAAATTGAAAAATATCAAAGAACTAATTTTAAACACATACCTTGGCAATCACGTAAACTTAAGTGGCTTTATTAGGATATAATAATTTACAAGAGTTCACTTTTATAATATATTTAAATTTTGAAAATTAAGTGGCCTTGTTAGGATATAATAATTTACAAGGGTTCATTTTTATAACATATTTAAATTTTGAAAATTAAGTGGCCTTGTTAGGATATAATAATTTACAAGGGTTCATTTTTATAACATATTTAAATTTTGAAAATTAAGTGCCTTTGTTAGGATATAATAATTTACAAGGGTTCACTTTTATAACATATTTAAATTTTGAAAATTAAGTGCCTTTGTTAGGATATAATAATTTACAAGGGTTCACTTTTATAACATATTTAAATTTTGAAAATTAAGTGCCTTTGTTAGGATATAATAATTTACAAGGGTTCACTTTTATAACATATTTAAATTTTGAAAATTAAGTGCCTTTGTTAGGATATAATAATTTACAAGGGTTCAATTTTATAACATATTTAAATTTTGAAAATTAAGTGCCTTTGTTAAGATATAATAATTTACAAGGGTTCACTTTTATAACATATTTAAATTTTGAAAATTAAGTGCCTTTGTTAAGATATAATAATTTACAAGGGTTCACTTTTATAACATATTTAAATTTTGAAAATAATAAACTAAACGTACAGCAACTCTAATAAAACATTTCCAAATAAATAAATTTTGAAAATTACATTATTAAAACTTTAACACAAATTTTAACGACTGAAAGTTCGTGCGATCTAGAGTGTAGCCTGGGAGAATGGACGAAACAATTTTTCTAACGGTAACCTAGCACAAGATTCGAAATATCCCCATGCTAGTATATTCTACATACACCCTATGTATATTTTACATTGCGTCCCTTTTGACTAGCTCTGTCATGAAACATCTTATAAAAACAGCAGTTTTTTTTAAACAAGGCCAATTTTTACATTAATTAAATAACAAATATTAATGCAACGTAATTTTATTTAAAGTAAATAAGATTAGAGATCGTTACTAAGAAGCTTTTGATGTCAAAATTGCTCTCGTTAAGTACCAAAAAAGTAAAACGAGCAAAATTGTTTAACTTTTATTTTATTTGATTTGATCTAAGTTGATGGTTTATGGAGACTGATTTAACAATAGATTTTAATTTTTGTAATAGCTTTCTCTTTATTTAATTCGGTATTTTTTAAAAAAATTTAATTTATTTATCTTAATTTTCATATGGGCTTTTATTGTAAAGTCTATATTTAACATACGGGTAGTTAATATACCCTGCATATTGACTTACACTCATTTACTTTAGGAAACGTTAAATTCCTGATTATTTTCAAATTTTGTATAAAAAAAAGTAAATATTGTAGTTACCGATGAAATACTAATACAAGTAGGTTAATGGATTTTATGTATCATTTTGGGCTCAACACTCCGTTATTAACGCAGCGGGGAATCAATTTCGTAATAATGTTAAACGTGAGGATATGTTTGAGCGAAACTCGAGGACATCTTTACATTACCCACCATGCATTAGAAAAAACTGATACAGTTGACCTTGAGACGATAGACATAGATAACCTACAACTACAGGTTAAAGAGGTTTTGGTGGAAAAATCCTACCGAATCGTGTAATGGTGTTATTCTTTCATACTAAATCATTATTGTTTGATTTAGTGATGTATATAAATTGTAATACAAATTATTAGTTTTATTTGGTTAATTTAGAAGAACTATATTATTTTAGAGAGTAATTTTAAAAAAAACTCCACATAGAAGTCCTAAGACAACGAGGAATTCCTCGCCTACTCGTATGACTTCGTTACAGAAGGTAAATTCTGCTAGTGGGATTTGAGGCATTTAAATAAATATTTTAACTAACCCTTACCAATTATTAAACGGACCTTTTGTACAAATGGTAGTTGTCTCCAAATATTGTAAAAATAATTAGTATGTTTATTGCTAAAGCAAAATAATTCAAACAAATAAAAAAAAAATTAGAGTGAGGGAGTCCCCACCATGCGTGTAACCGTGTATATCATATTTTACCATGACCTTAATAATAACTTTATTTTACAAGTTTTCTATTATTTCATATCTATTATATAAATTTTTATTTATTATTACAAGTTTTTGAAAATATTACACCAAAGACTTGGATTAAGTACTTTATTTGTGTGATGAATCTTTCCACTGCTTCTCGCTCTAAGGTTTCTTTAATGAACCTTTCACAGCTGTTCATTTTTCTAACTAAGAACTTCTTACAAACTTTGACGAAACCAAATTAACTAGCAAATATTAAGTTTATCCCTAAGGATCTAAGCATTCAGTTAATTACTTTAGCTTCATTTGGTCGCATCAGTTTCAAATTTCCTTGATTTGCATCTAGACGATCTTCCTCTTCTGTTGATGTTGTCGTACGCTTAGCTTAAATAAATATTCTCTTGGGTTTAATATAAACCTTACAGAAGTAAGCAGTTAGATTATCTAAATTATCAGAATTATATTTTAAATTTAAGATATCCTTATTCTAAATTTTTAATATGAACATACAATTAGTAAAATAAAACTAATAGAAGAAAAATAAATGTAAAGTAATGTTATTGAATCATTTATTTTTGTTTTAATTAGGTAAATGAATGTGTTATTATTACAAAAGAAATATAATAAACAGTTGTTTACTTTCTGAAGAAGATTTCATTTTTATATCACAACGTAGAACAGTGATTTAAAACTAATTAAACATTGTTTTTGTTTTTCATTAAGAATTGCCAAGTTCTTCTTCTTTTCACTGGAATGGAAGAAAGACACCTTCCTTCCTCTTTCTACAGACGTCCAGCTCTACAAATAGTCGGTACCTCGATATCCATGATTAGCAATTTAGATGAGAGTCCAGGCTTCCACTCTCAGAATGTCTCTCGCCACAATGGGGTAACTGCAATGGAGAAAGACGTGTGTCAAATCTTCATCCTCATCTTTGCACAGCCCACACAGCTCTGACACGTTGACACAACCATATTGAACTGATGTAATTATTGCTTGCGTCACAATATGACCTGTTCGAGTCCTGACCAAGAATCAAGTATTTCTCGCTATATCTCTTCTTGTACTGGTTCCTTCTGAAGCTCGTACAGTAATCTGTCTACAGAACACTGTACGGTCCGTGCTTTCTTAAACTGACTTTCTCCATCACTCTGACAGTGCGTGAGGAAAATATTCCATCGTCTATTGGGTATGTTGCACTTACTTGGTTATTTGATTTGCTGTTTCAATTCTACTAATACCACAAAGGAACTCATTGAATAATCGCTTCCTTTCCGACCAAAACCGTCCGAAGAGAGCCTTCCTCAGTTTGCCGATTATAAAGGAATAAGATATAGTATCAGTAATTAAAATAAAAATAAATAAGATTGTGTTTTAAAGCTTTTATTCCTGTTTTATAACAATAGAAATATAGGCATTATAAAGTTGTATACTTACTGAGAATAACTTTTAATTTTCATAGATTACAAAATATTTTTTTTGGCTTTTCGAAGATCAATATTTTTGTTTCTTAGAGATACTTTCTTGTAGCATATTACGTTTTTAAATCCTGTAAAAGCATTAAGCTAATTACTTCTCATATATCCTACTAGCAATTTAAAATGTGTAACTCTAAAACTTTCCTTTTATTGTGAAGTATGAGTTCAAAGCCCTTGTTTTCTGTAAAATATATTTCATTCCTTATAAAGTTAAAGCGCAATATTTTACGTCACGCAGAATACAAATCTTTTTCATGTACTTTGCAAGTCAAAATAAGGCTATAGTCAAGCCTCTAAGTTTGTTTTTGTTGAGTTAACTGTTAACTGTTTTTCTTTAATCTTTACTAAGTTAATTAATTTTACATTTTCGTTTTAGCAATTTCAAATGCATTAAATAAATACGTTAATTTCACATTTTCTGGAAGAAAATATTTCTATATTAAACTCAGACCAATACTATCTAATTAAATAAAATATAAAAACGTATCCTTTTTAAATTTAAAATATTGTAAGGTTTAAAGTAAAGTCAAAGGAAATATCGAATAGAAATACGAGGGATTATACGTATAAAAAGGGATTATACTCAACGAAAAAAAACCTTTACACTCGTAACTTTACACCATAATCACAAATTAAAGGTTAGGATGGATTTCTTGAATAATCACTTTACTAACAGTAAGTTGTAACTTGGTAACTGGTTGAAGTTGGCAACACTACATGATTTCATGTATTTGTATGTATAAACTCAAAGACCTTTAATGTAAGTCATCACTATATTATAATAAAGTAATATAGTATTCATAAATATAATATGTTGTTATTATTATTCTCCAAATAAAATGAGAAAAAATTGTCATTTTATTTCTATAAATGTATTAGAGCTGTTCGGTCGTCGATCAAACAAACTCCTTTATATACAGATGCTACAACCAGAACGAACATAGAGTTAAAATACGTACTTACTTTACTTTACTTTATCCAATGCCCGCCCTTGGCTGTTGAACCATTCGGCGTCGAGCCTCCCAGTTAAGACCGGTTCTGGACAGCTGGTCGTCCAGTTCAGGACAGGTTGAAATGTGGTCCCCATTCATAATACCAATGAGACAGAGCTGACACATATCGGACTCCGCTAGGCCAAAACGATAGAGTTGGGCCTGGAGATAGTCGTGTCCTGTCAGAAGTCGAAAGTCAGCCACGGCAGTTGCTCTATCGCTTGTGGGCACCAAAGGACCGCGACTGCTAAGTGATGCCCACTGTTTCCCCCTCCTGGCTTCCTCATGCTCTTGTTTAATGGAGCGTTTAAGGATTGCATCAATAAGGTGTTTGGCAGAGGTGAGGCTGGTTTCTGCGTATGGCTGTTACATTTGCGTTCCATTTTTTGCAAGGTCGTCTGCTCTTTCGTTACCTGTGATGCCGACGTGACTTGGGATCCACTGAAGGCTAATTGACAATTCATTTTGCAAAAGATGTGAGATTGCTTCTCGGCAGTGGAATATGTTCGAACAGTCTGTTGAAGAGTTGTCGGCTATGGCAATTATGGCGGCTTGGGAGTCTATAAAGAAAACAGCTCGTTGGTGGTTCGTTGCTGGGTGATGAGCAGCAAGAACCTCTGCAGCCAGTCGCACTGCCGTTACTTCCCCATCAAAATTACTTGCGTTTGCCCCAACACCCTGGCTGATTTCAAATAGCTTGGAGAAAGCTCCAGCGCCAGCTCCAGTAGGATTGAGTTTAGATCCATCAGTGTAGATGTGCAGCCAGTCTGGTTCAGGATATAAAGTGTGGATTGACTCAAGGACAGAAATATTTTGTTCTTCTGGGAGTGCAAGATGCTTGGGGGTTTTAAGGTTTAGTAACGGCAAACTTTTGAGAGGCATCCCAATAGCCGGCTCGTTGAACGTTTTGAGTGGGGTTAGGTTTGATTCACCGATGTTATACCTTCTTCTAAGTTCTTCAGCGTGTTGTAGTGGGCTTACCTGGGTTTTTAGTCTCTCTGCAGCCTTTCTATAGTTAGTCCAGTATCGGTGATTTACTCTTCTTGAGCGTTCCCAAAATTTAAGGGTTAGTTTTTCGCGCTTTTTTTGCAATGGTTCTATGCAGGTTTGCATTTCCATCGCACAAATGGGCGTTGCTGCGCGGTGATGATTCTAAAGGCACTGATCTGGATTTTATCTAACTTTCGCAGATTCGATTGACTGGCTAGTGACATAACTTCCGAAGCGTACTCCATGAAGGGTCTGACATAGGTCTTATAAGCAGTGGCAAGAACGTCCTGCGTGCAACCCCACTTTGTACCAGTTAGTCTTTTTAACAGATTTGTTCACTTTCTTGCACGCTCAGCAACCTCTTGTATGTAATTTTTACATGAGTGTCTAGTGTCCAGATTAACACCTAAGTATTTGGACAAATTAGACTCTGGTAGGTAACTCTGTTTATATTTGAGCTCAATGGTTGGGGGCTTGGTGGAGAGAGTGAACAACTGAAACATGGTTTTCTCTGGACTAACTGTCATTTTATTGCAGTCGGCCGATAGCCCCATGTTTTCTAATACTAGGTTCATAGTTGCTTCAAGGTGGTCAGTCTTGTTAGTAGTATTCCACACAATAACGTCATCAGCATATAGCAGGTATGATGTGCCAGGTTTTTTTTCGATGGCAGTGGTGAGGTCACTAATCATTGTGTTGAAGAGAAGGCAACTGAGCATGGCTTCCTAAGCTAAACCTTGTTTTTGTTCTTTAAAATTGGAGACAGCACTCATGAACCTCATCCTTATCAGGCGCTGGGTTAGGAAATTTTTTATCCACTTCATCATATTGTTTACCACCCCCAGTTTTGCTAATTTTGATAGTAGCAATTGCTTCCACACTTTATCATATGCAGCTTTAAAATCAATTAGTACGGCCATGGTGGACTGCCTTCTGTGGAAACCATCCTTCACAGCTTGAGTGAACTTCACCATTTGGTCAACAGTAGAAAAACAGGAAAACCTGCTTGGGCTTCGCTTATTGCTCCTTTCTTTTCTAAGAAGTTTCTCAGTCTTTGCTCGGTAATGTTTTCAGCCACCTTTGAGCAGACACTGGTCAGCGATATCGGCCGGAAGCTCTCGAGGTTGTTACGGAGTTTGCCTTTCTTACAAATGGAGATAATTTCAGTTCTTTTCCATTGGTGGATTTTGAGGAGGCACTGCTTTGCTGTTTCACCAAGGTGCTTTATAAATTCGGGAAATATTCGGTCCGGTCCCGCTGCTTTTCCATTTTTTAGTGTGCGAATGGCTGCTTCCAGTTCATGTGTTAGGAAAGGGTAGACCATTTCAGGTGTCGGCTCGCCTTTGAGAGGGCCCATTGAATGGTGTTTGATGTATTTACGGTCATTGGCTCTTATGTCAAGGGTGCTGACAGCAGCATAGTGCTTGCAGAGTGCTTGTGCAACGTCTTTTGGGCTGGTAAGCGTCCTTCCATTGAAAATGGGTTCCCATGTGAAGTTATGTTTGTCGTTATTTTGGCTTGAAATAAAATTGTGAGCTTTCAAGCCGTCCTTTCTAAAATCTAGTTTGGCAACAAATTTACGGTATGTGCTTCTTTTCGATTGGACGATCTCCCTCCTGAATTGGGCTTGTTTTTTTCTGAGTTGGATACAGTCTTCGAGGTTGTTGGTAGTCTCTGGCCTTTTCCTGGCTTTATTACGTTCCCTTTGTAGTTTTGTCAGATTTTCATTCCAAAAAGGCTTATATTTATTGACGTACCCTCTGGGTATGCATTTTTTTGCGACCTCTAAAATGTTCTTCTCAAGAGCCGCTACGGACTGGTCAGGGTTGCCATTTATGATGGTAGGAGTGAGAAGCTGATTTGATGTTTGTTCAAAAGCTATCCAGTCCACCCTTTTGAAATTCCAGCGTGGAAGACGTGGTTTTTGGACATTATTATTTTTTGGTCGCACCTGTAAGAACAAGATCCTATGACCACATCCCTCAACAGCATTCCCCAGTTTCAGGTCAGACCTGCTTATCAGGTTTGCATGTACCAGGCACATGCCAGGTGTATTGGTGCTTCCACCAAATGATAGAAAGGTAGGTTCTGATTGTAGATAGATCAAGTTGTGTTTTGTCAATAAAACTCTCCATAGCGTGCCAGGTGCATTGCGGTCAGAGTAGTTCCATCGGGGGGAGTGCGCATTGAAGTCCCCTAGTATAATGGAGTTGCGGTGTCGGGATGACATTTCTATGAGACTTGTATTTAAGTTGTTAGTTGGTGGGTTATAAACACCAATGATTTTGTAGTAGTGTCCGTTTATCCAGACTTCTATAAGTACAGCTTCATGTTTGTCGGTTTCGCACATCCTGTGAAGCACCTCAAATTTGCATGCTGCGATGTTATTTACACCGACAACAATCCCTGAGGCCACTTGTCTAGACCTAGGTAAAACAACTTTCATAGTGTGAAAAAAATCTGGAGAGTCCGTTGAGGCTCCAGCTTCAAGACTACAATGAAAATATCTGCGTCCAGTTTATGAATGAGAGTCTTGAACTCTGTGAACTTTGCGTTATTAAGGCCACCGGCGTTCCAGAATAGTACGCGGAGCCCGTCTTTCAAGCCCTGAGAAGGGCTGGCTTTGCGATGGCTACTTGATACTTTCGATTTGGTTATCTCTAGAAGGATTTGGCAGAGATTCGTCGTAGCAGATTTAGCGTTACCCAGGGTGCCCCACGTGGAGGCCTGCTACATTTACACCCTAGTTAAAATACGTGTATTTCATCTAATTCAACGATACCAGAACAACGTAATAATAAGTCTCGGTAGGCATATAATAGCCACTTTCACAGAAAACATATTGGTATTTTATTTTTTTTTTTGTATTTTTTCTTTACATAATTGTTCGTCTGTTACTGATGATAGCCACGTGGCTGTCGATACGTAAATGACAATAAAGTCTTCTTTTTCTAATGTTTTTCTATGATTTCAGTTATTCTTCCTACATTTCTGTTTATTTTAATCTCGCAAACCCAACTCAAAAGTAAATTATTAGAAACTAAACTTATTTAAAATAATTAAAATATCTTTTTGAGTTACATCATAAATGGTCCTTGGCTTTATAACTCAAATTCTTTATGGTAAATATAAATTTTAAAAAATAAAATTATATTTGAGTTTTAAAATATAAATTTATAATAATTTTTCCTACATTAGTTTAACTAGCTGTATGTCAATGTAAACAACTACGAAATATCGATTAGGTTTTATAGTACGTCTATCATAAATTGTCGCGTGATTATTGCTCGACCTATCTCGGATACAACTGCCACGTCATATCATATAATAGATACCTTTTCTGAACAAACTGCGTGCCAATAATGCATAAAGCCAAGCCGTGTTTGTAAAGTGACATGCCATAGGAAAGATAGATTTATACTGTATTTATATTTTACATGCAAAGAACAAATAGTTTTATAGGGTCGGGTCTTTCTGACGCAATTGATATATCTAAAATAAATTCCTAATAATATTGTTTAGCATTCAATGGCTTTAAGGACAATCTCGTCAAAAATGTTATTTTCATAACAAACGACATTTTCAGGTCACCTTTATTTCTTTCGTAGTTTCTTTCTCAGTCAGTAGTCGATAGACTTTATAAGGTTTTCTCATTTCCCTCACACGTATACAAAAAGGCACGCACGTAAACACACAAACATACACACACTCACACACTCACATACATACACACACACACACAGACTAAGTACGACTTAATTATAAGCACAAGTTTCACATAAGAAGCTGTTTTTAGAATACAATAAAATTCACTTGATGATTCTCAATTACATTATTAATTCTATTAAAAATTAATAAAAAAAAACATACTACAGTTTTATAACACAAGTAAACACTTTATAGTAGAAGTTGGAAATGTAAATTAAGTGTAAATAATTCACGCTTATTAACAATGGCGGACAATGGAGGTATTTTATGTCTGATGTAGTTCAGACTCTATATAGATCGGCCAGAATTATAATATATTGCCATGATAAATTATATGTAAATTTGTAAATTGTTTTATTAATGAGCAATTATATATATAGGATACATACCACATGCGAATACAGTAAAACCTCTCATATTCGTATCTATGAGGTGACAGATCGATCCGGATAACAAAAGCAAACAGATATGGAAAGGGGCTTTCCAATGGTGTAGGTTTGACTACGTTATCACATTTCCAGTTGAAGGTATGAATGTTCTCAGTAGATAAGATACACTTATTGCAGATTGTAATTATATTTTAATAGCAATATATTTTATTTTTTATGCTTGTATTATGTACAGTTCCTCAATACTGTACTGTACATACATTTGTACATTAATCATTAGTTATAGTAAAAATAAAAGATGTAATAGTGGTTTGCGTGTTTTGTTTACCACTTTTGTTTGATGAAATATCTCTCCACCTTCGAAAGAGTAGACAATCGGCTGCTGTTGTTTCATCTTGTTGTTCGATGTACTCGATCAGCTGATTAAATGGCTGGAAAGATTTTATATGCATCATAGTTTGTTTTCTGTCGTAATCGTCAACAGACGCTGGCTGTGTGCTCACTCAGTCTATAATTCCATTGTGACTTCATACATTCATTCACGTTAACACCGTTCATGTCCTTATAACCAGGAACGTTTCAGAGAAGTCGAAATTTTCCTTTTGCTTCACTAACAAAATTTTTTTAATACGTTTTCAACTCCCTCGTTCTTCGTTTTAAGATCTAACAGTTTTTGCCATGATTAAACTATTGTTATCGGCCTGGTTACATACAATGCTGGAGGAATCCATAAAGCGACATCTCGCAAGTCTAAGTTTTTTAGGCACACGGGAACACTTCTTCCCGCAACCATACCCGGGGTTATAACTGTTAGTAACTTACTGCGATACAGCGGTTTGAGATTTTCCAGGTTTCCAGTTTCTATAACAATCTCATTTGCAATTGTTTACATGTCTCTCCCACATTTATAGTTTTACTGCACGAATCTTGTCTTCAATAGAAAACACAGTTTTTCCGCTTTTCCGCCATTCTATATTTAGTAGGTTATAAATTCTAGGTGTAATAATTAACTAAATTACATAATTACACAAAATTCTGTAGAACATATCTAAACTGATCGATACGGACACTCAAACACAAGTGATTAAGGTGGATAATATACCAACCTGTAGGGCACTAGTGAACTGAACGATACAGAGACTCGAACACAACTGATTAAATTGTGAGTCGAGAAAGAACAAAGAGCCGACTGCTGGCGCCAGAGAACTAGCCCGACAGCAAGGTGCACTGAGGAATAAAGACGCTTACTTTATTTTCATATTACGTCCGGTTATCGGAGGTTCCGGATATGAGAATCCCGGATATAAGATGTTTTACTGTATGTATATAAACAGGGCTTCATAGAGTATCAGGTAAACCCCTGAACTATTTAATTTTTTACTAGTTATGTCCGATTCAACGAATATCCCAATATTCTTGATTATTGTATGTCGTAGTATAAAAAAAGACAAAGTAATAAGAAAACAGGAAAACTAAAATAGAGCCTGAATCAGTTGGAACAACTTAGCAGCTAGTAATCAGTATATTATACTTGGGCAGTGAAGATGGAAAGAACTTCGTGATACTTATATACAAAACGCGATCTCAATGTACTCTGTTTTCGTGGTTACACAAACTTCTAGTCTTCACTTGCGTTATTACTTGCAGAGTGTGATATTTTGTTTTATTTTTCATTTCGCAAATCATGACTGAAGTATAGAAAATGATTTTTTAATGGTATAAAAAATTTTAGTTTGTCCATTTCAGACGTTCTTTTGACGCATATTCATGGGATTTTTAACATTTTCCTCTACACTCACATTTCAAAACCTTCAAATTTTTTACCCATAGGTCAAGTTAAAATGTCAATACCATACAAAACAATCCTAATACATAAAATTAAAGTACACAAATAATGAAATTTTCATATCTTTTCTGCTACACTCATTTCAGTTATACACCATCTTGAAGTCAGCGTGTTTACAGTGTAACGTTTATAAAATTACTATTTAGTTTAAAATTTAAGTTTAAGTTCAAAATTACTCTGTTTCAAAATTGCTCTTTGTTTGTCAACATTACCTTACATATGCCCTAGCTACATTCTTCACAATCCTATCTCTGGGATTTGTGAATACCGCTTACTTCCTGTAAGCCAAAATATTTCAACATTATCGACGCTATTTATCTACACATTTTCCTCTCCATTTCACAACATTTAAGCATGTACCATTGCCTCATAACCTTTCGTTATCTCTACAATATTTCGTACATCTTATACCTCTTTTGGATTTCAAAACCCATACTTTGAAAGTCCAATTACATTATTCTTAAATTAAAACCCATACTTTAATTTAAAAATCATATAGCTAGCATGTTGACACACAAAGGACTATATGTATTCTATTATATCTTATAACTTCTTTCAAATATTTCTGTAAACAAATAGAATTAATTTTTTGCTAAGCTCTTTGTATTTACAAATAAGAATTGAAATTAAACGGAACCTATGCTTGCACATTTATACACAATTTTGGTCAAGTATATAGTCTGTTGATTCCCCACATGTCATTGAATCGGTGTAGTATTGTGTGTTTTGAGATTTGTTGTCTAAGTCTATCTCATGTAGAATATGTATATAGCATGCCAACGTGGACTTTGACATACAATGTGAGTGTTGTCGTGGAGTATAAATTCTGTACAAAGGCACATTCGTATTTTCCTTGTTAATTTATTCCTCTTTTTAAAAAATAAAGCTTGCATATTTCCAAATTTAAAATTTTAAGAAATTTCAACTGTTTTAAAAGATAAATTTTGCTTGAAATATTTTTATATGACTATTACACAACTTATACATTTAAATTTAAATACCTTTAAAATTAACTCATAAATTTATTATTTTTTTTAACATTACTTTTAAAATCATATCACTGTTAACTTCAATTATAATTTTCTTTTTTATTATATTTTAATTCCTCTTTTGACAAAAGGTCTATTTTTAAAACCATTTTGTTTAATAGAACTGATTTCAGAAAACTAACGGAATGTTATTCTTCATACAGAAAAGTCAAGCAAACTCGAAACGTTTAAACACGCTTTATGCAAACATTGGACTTGCACCTGTGTAAACATTTGTACTCGACAACTGGCTTTTAGGAAATGCACAAACTTACAAAAAAATATCTAAACTTTTACTACGCACAGATATGACTAATATTTTAAACAACAAGAGTCTCTGACCTTGAAACTCTACACTTTACAATTCAAGTAAAAACAGGTTATAACTGGTTTCTCCCCTGTCTTTACAAAACTGTTTACACAACCTTCTATTTACCAGACCCTCCTGCAAGCCAATTTCTTTACGTTCAATTTATATTTTTACAAAACTTCCACTGTTAAATGATTATTGAATAAAATTTTACCTTTTTGAATATACTTGATTAATTTGGTTATTTTCAGCCATTTTTAATTTTCTTTCAGCCAACACACAAATTTACATTTCAAATTAAGCTGATTTAATATCGACAAAGTTTTAGCAGAATTTTAGCCTTAATAGCAGAGTTGCGCATTTGTAACGTTTATAAAATTATTATTTAGTTTAAATTTTAAGTTTAAGTTTTAGTTTTGGTTTTAGTTTTAGTTTTAAATTCTAGCTTACAGTTCAGGCGTAATAATAACCGTCTGTCTGTAACGCTCTTCAAAGCTTGAAGGTAGAACTACGTTACATTAAAATACAAAGTCAAATCATTTAAACTAGCAGAGTCTCATTAAATTAATTTTTAAGGCTTATTAACTTGAAATGCGTGGAATTGTGTGCTGGTTAAATAATTACTCTTTTAAATTTAATTAAAGCAAATTACACTCATTTTATTTAACAAAAAAAAATAACAAATTATAATCATGATACAAATTTCTAGACATTGCTTCAGTTATGGATTATTGAACATTTAATATTTGACTTATGAATTTTTACGTATAGCAATCTATCAATAAATCAATCAATAAATCAATCAATGGCTGAAAGTGGATCTGTACTCGAGTTTACTTGCTTTTTTCATAATAAAATTTTATAATTCAAGGTGAACACAAGTGCACCAAATGATGCATAAATTACATTGATATACTTGTTTAAAAGTTCAAGGTTCATTAATTTGAGTTAAACTGTCTAACATTTTAAATTTTGCAATAAATCTCTAAAGTTTGAAATCGTCCACTTAGTTGTATTCACATGTCGTAGCCTCGCATCCTTCTAGTGGAAAAGTCTCACGAAATATCTTCAGTAACTTCAGCGTCCCATCTTTGTACTTGGTTACGTACGCTGTCTTCTACACCATGATTATAACATGTTTAAGAAAAAGAATATTACATTAAATTTTGAAAAATAAATAAAATTTCCTCGCTCTCGGATAGGTCCGTGCCCTTTCACATTTTGGCTAAAAGAGAGTTTAAATTATCGTTGCGAGCAACCTTCCTACCTACTGCGCAACAGGGTGGGCGCATACCTACTTTAATTACTTGTTTTAAAATTCTTCCAACAGATGTCACTATCAACCAGAGATCTCATTAAAAATATTTCTAATACATCACAATTTTTTTTATATAGTTGTATATTGTTACAATGTTTGAATACATTCTCGTTTGTTTTCTGAAATTTCCAATTTAATATGTAACACCATCTAAAGTGTGTTACAACAGGCGATACCTTGTACAGATCGTTTAGATTACGCAGGGGGCACCGCGAGCAGGCAATCTGTATCACCCCCCTCATGATTGTGCCCAAAACCAACTCCAGCCCCATGTCTGTGGTAATAAAACTCTCAGTGATGCGAGAGACATTGCAAATGCTCTTTGTTAACATTTCGCCAATACCAGCCGCACACTCTGTAATTGAAGAATTGCTAAAACCCTAAAAACATCCAAAAAAACCTGTCTTGATGAAGAGTTCCACAGGTTCTTTGCACTCGACTTCGCAATTGCTGAACTGGATTTGGCCCTTTTACAGACAAAAAATGGGAAAGCAGCAAGAATGGACGGAATCCTCCTAGAATTCCTAAAAATCCTTGGAAACAATGCAAAACTTGTCTTTCTTGCTGTTATCAATCTCACTTGGAGAATGCATATTCCACAACAATGGAGAAAGGCAGAAATAATTTCTATCCTTAAAGCTTGAAAACAAGCAAGTGTAGCTGAGAGCTACACAACCAGTATCTCTCAACAGTACTTTTTCTGAGAGAATGATAAATACCGACTTACTTAGTATTTGGAGTCACGCAAAATAATTGATGATGCCCAAGCGGGCTTTAGAAAGTATAGAGGCACTATGGACTATGTGACTTTCACTCAACATGTTAAAGACGGCTTCAATAGGAAGATGTCAACATGAGCAGTCCTTGTAGACCTTAAGGCCGATTATGTTACGGTTTGGCGAACAATCCACATACACAAACTGATAGAATATGGGATAACTGGCAACCTCTTGAACTGGATTAAGTACTTCCTGTCGCACAGAGAAATCCGAGTCAAGTTATCTGATATTCCAACAACATTTCGTATCCAGAGGCAAGGGATACCCCAAGGGGCAGTAATTTCATGTACATTCTTCAACCTTATGATAGACCGTCATAGACACTATGCATGCCATACCTGGTATCCAGGCCTTGTTGTATGCTGACGATCTTTTCTTGTGGGCCAGCAGCAGTAACATCATTGCTCTGCAGAAGTGTATGAACGATGCTTTGCTGAGACTTGAAAAATGGGCGGAGCATAATGCCATGACCGTAAACACATCGAAAACGACGTTCCAACTTTTCTCACTCTCCACCAAAATTCCAATGTGAGCTTAACATATAAGAACTCAATGTTGTCTAGCAGCGATATTTCAAGATACTTTGGAGTTGCATTGGATCGACGTATGTCATGGAAAACACACATTGCCCAGTGTGCTGAAAAGGCTATAAAAAGAAAGGATTACTCAAGAGACTAGCAGCTACTACTTCGAGAGCTAACCAATATGTACTAAAGACTACCTACAAGTCATATATAAGATCAATTTTAGAATATGGTACTGAGGTGACAGTCACGGCCAGTAAATGCACCACAAAATTTGCTCAAAACAATGCCTTAAGAGTGATAACTGGTGCTGCCAATTCCACTCCTATTGCTGCAATGGAGGCTCAAACTGAGATCGATTAAAACGAACAAACAAATCTTGGGATGAGTACCGTAAACCCACAGATAGACTAAAATCCCAGCGAACACGCCTTGTCGGTTACCATGATGTTTATAAAAAGTATGGAGTCACTCCCTGAGAACCAGCTCCACTTACTGTTTTTCAGGACTGCTTGCAGGAGCTCTCTGAGGCAGAGCTCCTCCTGACAGATCACCACTTGCCGAAGCATGCATCTTCTTATCAGGAGCTTAGAAATGCAGCCCTCCGAACTATTAATGAAAAATACCCTGCACCAGAATGGCTTCAAATTTACACAGATGGATCATCCATACCTGAATCAGGCGAAACAGGTGCTGCATACTACTGCATATATTTTGAGGGATTTTCTGCTGTCGGGGTAGCTGCCAAGTAGCTGCAATATATGCTGCAGCAATTGAACTTGAGAACCTGACTGCTCCGGGTAAGGCTGTTTTCCTTGTTGACTCTAAGACCGCCATCATGAACCTCTCTGGGAACTCACGGACCGACTGTAGTCTACTACCATAGAATGTAAAAGAAAACTAAATGCTCTCATAAATGCCGGGTGGGTACCTAATTTACAGTTAAACATGGCAATGAAAAGGCTGATCAAGTAGCCAAGCAGGGAATAAGCCTTCCTCAGCCCGACCATCTGAGTTCACTACATTCCTCCAGGTCCCTAATAAAGACGTCCACCAAAAAATGGAATCACAGTCGATTGAGGGAGCTCTCAGCAGGAAAATGGTGGGAAATTCTTGTGACGGATAGACCAATTGACCAAAACTTGCCCCGATCGGTTAGCGTTGCAGCTTTCAGATTGAAGACTTGTCATGATTACTTTACTGCGCACCTCCACCGCATTCATGTGCTACCGACCCTGGAGTGTCTGCTGTGTGGTGGTGAACTTATGAATGCCGAACACCTTATTGATTGCACAGCCCTAGACCGGGCCCAAGATTACAACAGTGCCATCTTCAGGGATGCCTATCTCTACTGGTCAGCGCGACGCCAAACGGCTCACCTGCCAAGGGCTGGCGTTGGCTAGTATATCACTTCAGTTATACAAAAGGTCTTATTTCTAACATTTATATTTAGGATATAACTTTCGATAGGACTTCAGATTTATTTAAAAGACTCTCTTAAGCTCTTAATAAATTATACCTCATAAAACTAAATGTATTTAAGATAAAGCATTCCAAGAGATAATCACCTTCAGTAGATCAAACCTTCTCGCGGAATGGTCTATCTAATTAATAACCTCCCGTAATTTCTAGACTTTGAAAGACCCAGAGGTCTCATTGTACCACTAATATCTTATATAAGTTACGCGCTTAAGGATGGCCGTTATTAGTTACTATAAGTTAATAATGGTCTATTACTGATCTTGTAATCAATTGTCAATGACGTTCTAACATACTTATGCTAGACAAGTTTGCTATTTAAAGGGAGAGTAATATAACTTTTCAAAAACGTGTAAGTGAGTGATTATTTATTGATGAACTGTTTAGAGAAAAAAACACAATTTGTTTAGGTCAATTATAATGTTTACACAATAGCATATTTTAACAGTTGTGACATGATTAGCTAAGGCTTGCTGGGAACATCTGCTGACGTAGAAATTTCTGGTAGCACTTATAAAATCAAAAATATTCGACAAAAGTCAAACATCTGAATATTTCCTTATGTCGCCTGAGAAACTCATTTTTCTCTTTCTTTTTCTTTGCGGCCGTTTTCTTCGTCTGTAGTGTTCATTGGTCTCCTTCTTGATGTGATAAGATGTTGTCAATTCAGCTTGGATATATTTGTAAATAAAGAGCTCTTTCAATATTATTCTGCCTCCTAAATGTATTTCTTTTTTTAGTCTATAACTGTAATAACCAGTATTTGACTTTAACGTCCTGCGTTTGCTTATGGTAACAGTATTTTCCGTAATTTTCAATGGTAGGGAGCCATATGTCAGAACTAGAAATATACTCCATACATACACTACTTGTCTTTCATTGGAAAGTATTAGGGACATTGAAAATGTCACACATCCATGGTAATCCCATATCCTGGGCAGGCCATAGCATAATCTGACCCACACTAGATGACTGTAGCGTTACGTGTGATATGAACAAGAACTAGGAAAACCGTTTGATAAGCGTTGGGTTAATGATCAATGACATCACTTTCTCATCAACTTGTGAATATTAAATTTAATGGAATATTCCTAAATAGTGTGCGCCCGCGCGCGCGCGCGCGTGTGTGTGTGTGTGTATGTATATGTGAGTGTCTGTGTGTGTATGTATGTATGTGTGGTGTGTGTATGTGTGGTGTGTGTATGTATGTGTGTGTGTGTGTGTGTGTCTGTGTGTGTATGTATGTGTGTGTGTGTGTGTGTGGGTGGGTGTGTGTGTGGGTGTGTGTGTGTGTTTATGTACGCGCGCGCGTGTCTCATCATTCCTATTCTCGGTATGTCAACTTCCTGCTTCACGCTTTCTACAAAGAAGATATTGTATTACGTACATTGAATCAAACTCAAATGTTTTTTTCAATAATTTGTTCATAAAAATATGAAAAATAGAAATAATATTAATATTTGTAAGATGTATTACTGTTAAAACTTCAAAGACGATTATCTGAAAATGAGAAGTAATAATCCTTTAGTTTATATTGCGTACCTTACTTATATTTTAGGGGTTGAGCAAATTTTTAAAATAACAAATGTGATAACGAACAGATCTATGGTTTTACTCAGTGTCCCATCTAATTGACACTCCACTTAACATTGTTTATTCATTAAACTTCATTACCACTAAAATCAACAGCAACACAGAGAACTTTGTTTATCCATAGAATGAGTGCAACTCACAGATAACAAATTTTGTTTGTCTAACATAATATATTTAAGTAAAACTTTGAATCTCGACTAATATTGATTACATTCTTCGTAACTTTGTTTATATTTGAACAAGATAATACTTTGACGTACAGAGAGGAGACAATACTTTTAAATTACATTCATAACACATGTCATAAGTTGAGCTACTAAGTTTATTATTTAATTATATAATGCGAAATATCTAAATAAAATTTTGCTATTACTATTTAAAGGTTAGTTTTAACAAAGCTATTTATTTTATTATTTACAGAAAAATTATTTAGCACAACAATCATGCTAAAGTACTTTAACTTGAGTTTCATTACTCAAAGCAATATTATAAAAATATGATCTCCAAATCTTCGACTGCAGTAAAAAGTCAAGTTTCAATTGTAGAAAATATGCAAATGTTATTTGCAAATTATTGATTATGATGAATAACTCTACACCTTCGCTTTACAGACTATCTTGGTTCAAAGTAGCCATTAAATACGTGAATCTTTTGACATATTTATAATATTATTAATATATATAATTATTTCCTGATGTAAACATTACATATATATTTTGCACAACGTCAAAAACACAAAGAAAAGAATTTTTGTCATTATAAGAATAAGATCTCTTAAAACTTTTACTGAGTTGGATAACTTCTATAACTTAAAGAGTTGCATTAAACTGAGTTTTATTAAATCTGGAGAAAAAAGCTTAAACTTTACGTCTTACCGACAGCCATATTTTTGTACTGCCAGAAAATTCAATGTTTAATCTGCCGTGATAACTTCGCGGTATTAACTGGGAAAAATGCTCGTTAATGTCTCCTTATATTACACCATTTTATAAAACCAAGAACATTTCCCATTTTTATCTCGCTGTTCTTCTACATCGTGATATCACTGATTCTCTACGACTCGTATTTAAAGTTTAGGGTTAATATTTACGAAAAGGTTGAGTAAATATTGCTGATTAGGTGATTACTTTTGGTATTAGTATTTTTTATTAGAGTTAACCGGTATTTTTAATTTCAAATGTAAAATAAAAATCATATTAGGGATACCACATGTAAGCATACTTAAATCGTACATCAATGTCAGTTTATTCTTGGACTTTTTTTTATAGGATTATATTTCCTAAATGATATGAGTCAACATTTATACTTACGAGTATACCTATATATAAATACTATGTATTCTTGTGTATTAATAAAGAAATAAAACAATTTACTACTACAAGAATAATTTATTAAATTTACAAATCAAAGCTTTTCGTTTACAAACAGTACCAACATCCTCAGGAATACTAGAGACTTAAGCAAAATATATACAAAATATGTTTTCCTGTTTAATAATCAAAAACAATTAAAGCTATTCAAATACAAGAAATTTAATAATTTATATTCAAAGCTTTCCATTGATAAACAGTACCAACATCATCAGGAATGAATAATACAATAATGCAAGACAATATAATAATAATGAATATAAATTAATAAATAATTCTTGTATTTGAATAGCCATAGTTGTTATATATATATATATATATATATATATATATATATATATATATATATATATATATATATATAGTAAACTCCCGATTATCCGTGGGCGGATTAACCGGTTTGCGGATTATCCGGGGTCTGCCATTGTTTTACAAATATCCAATTTTTATTCCAATCAGATTAATGTGTTTAAATTTCCAAACGGTGAATTACGACGTAAATACATATAAGGCTTAATAGAAGTTAAGATGAAGGGAATAGATATGTAAATATGTACGTACTAATTTTTACATTAAAAGGGAAGCATCCTGACGTGGGCCAGCGAAATAAAAGGGGCGAGCCGTCTACTGTATATAAGAGACAATGACAAAATGCTTGGACGCCCGAAAACCTAATGTGTATCATAAGATTGTAAACAAATGTCAGCTAATCTCGGCTATAAATAGTTTAGGACGTGACATATGTATTATCCATGTCTGTCATATACATTATCGATCTTTATGGCTTTGTGACAAAAGTAGACACTGTGCGACAAAATGGTTCTCAAGAAACTTAGATCGCACATTAAAGCTAAATCAATGCTCACAAAAAAAACAGACGAAAGTGACAGATTTTTTTGTTAAAAAGTGAAAGTATTATGTGTAAAGGAAATTACATATGTACATACATACTTACTTTTGACATATACTTATGTACGTATTGTAAATAGTTAGACATAGTATAGTTAGTATATATATATATATATATATATATATATATATATACTTGAAAAATAACATAGCTAATACAATAAGATTGAAAAAACTGAAGTAAAAGTAATAGTATGAACATTAGCAGAAATATTGTTTAATTTTGTTCTCAGTATATTGCTCATCCTCATTTCTGTTAGGAATATTCTTATATATTTGAATAAATCTTTCTCCCTTTACTAACATTAATAAATTATCTCTGTTGTTGCATTTCGGAATGACTCCATTTTCAAAACTTAAATCGTACATACTAAAGTACGATTTAAGTTTTGAATACTAAAACTGAAACCTTCCGGAACGCGTCAATAGAGAGAATATTGTAAGGTTAGTAAAGGCAGAAAAATGTTCTCAAATACATGTAAATCTGGTGTTTTTACCGAACTTATACAAGACGCATTCTATACACTCTGATATTGTCATATATGGTGAAATAAATGTCTATGCAAAAGCTCAATCTGCATAGTAACACATATTTTGTGCAGGGTTGCTAATATATGGTCACTGCTGTCTAAGATGTTGTCTATTGTTAATTCTGTAACAGAACGGCTACTGATTTTTCTACGTTTTCTGTAAATAGGTCATCGATAGGATTTAAATTAGGCTAACCAGTTTTATTTCTTTATATTGTTAAGTCTTCACTTCAATAGTAATCTCTTGGTAAAATCTATTCTCATTAACATTGTTATAGCACCAGACGCTCATTTTAATTAGATTTCTATTACTGCTTGATCTGCAACTCAGTTTGTCTACTTTCTTAATTGTAAACATTCAACATTGAAGATACTGTTGTTGGGATTTTTTGGTCATTTTATGAGTATTTTTCTTATAATTTAAATAGGTTTTACTTAGTTTGGATATTTTCTGAGGACTTTTGCAAAAATGGATATGTTAGAGTCAAAGAAACGCCATTGCTCTTAATGTTATGAGAAAGGTGCAAGTAGGTATTTAGTCTCCCTAGAATCTCTGAGACATTGTCAAAAGTCACTTGTTTAATCGAATACAATACTATCAAAGCGGTATTTTACGTTGAAACGCATCATTGAATGGAGAGACAATTTTTCCATAGAAAAGATTTTTCATGGCCTCATCAAAAAATCCGATTGAAAAATGTGATGTAAATAATGAAAATAACTGCTTGCTGATGGTCATATATGTTTAAGTGGTTTTTGTATGTTTTTCCAATCACACATATATATATATATATATATATATATATATATATATATATATATATATATATATATATATATAATAAATTTAAAACATTTCAAAAACAAGAATACTTTTAATGCATATATTATTCAAAGCTGTTCGCTGATAAAACAGTACCAGCATCTTCCTACAGGAAGATGTTTTATCGGCAAAAAGCTTTGAATAATATATGCATTAAAAGTATTCTTGTTTTTAAAATGTTTTTAATTTATTAACTATATTACAAGAAAACATATCACCATATTTAATATATATGTGTATATATATATATATATATATATATATATACTAATGTTATGTTTTCCGTACTATTGGCTGTTTAAAACTTCTTAAGTTTATAGAGATCAGATGACAGCAGAAAGTTAACTCCCATCATTGTGGAACTGTCTCTTTGTACTTTTACTTCTAGTTATTGAGCTGAGTTGAAAAAAAACGTCGAAAGTATATGATGGGAGTTAGATCATAGGGGAAGGAAGGGGAGGTGTTTTCAGATTTATAGTTCCTGCGCTAATACTGTCAAGGGTCATTTAACAGACGTAACAGTGGATTTATGTAAATACTTGTTTTGGACTTAGCTTTCGGAAGATTAAGCATCGCAATTGTAGACTTCCTGCATTGTGAGGCGACGCTTTTTACAAGTCTGAATAAAATAGTTGGAGATTCCGAACATATACATAAACATTTATACATAAACATAGGCCCAATTCACGGAGTTCCTAAAAACCATAGCCAATTTTGAAACGTAATAACAAAATGTGTATAATCTATCTTTCCGTAATATAATTTAAACTACTTCGCCAAGCCCCTTATTAAAAAAGAAAAATCATGTACTGCATCGTGATTGGTAGTACTAGTTTTTTTTAAAATAAGGTACGTGGCGAAGTAGTTACCGGTTTATGCCTATATATTTGTTGTATTATGTTGTTTAAAGTTAGTTGTACTTTTTAAATACCTCCTAAGATGATTGCTGGGCAATTGAAATGTACATAAGGTTTAAATAAATGTTATTTGTGGTTTAAAGGTTTTACTTATAAAAAAAAAAAAACAATTTACAAAGTTAACTACAGTAAGTAATGATATTAAATCTAAGTAAAAGGTTTAGAAAGGGAACGTATTTGTAATTATAAACCCTATTCCATTACAGACCTGTCGGCCACTGAAGCTGATAAGTTTGCCACATTGTTTTTTGCAGTCAGCCTCAATAGTCGACATGAGCTACTTATTCTGTGTAGAGTCTTGTCTGTAGATTTTATTATGTCTAGTCTCTAGAGTCCAGTATGTCTAGTCTGTGTAGAGTCTGGTTTGTGTAGAGTCTAGTCTGTGTAGTGTCTACCTGTGTGGAGTCTAGTCTGTGTAGAGTGTAGGCTGTGTAGAGTATATCTGTGTGAAGTCTAGTCTGTGTAAAGTTTGGTCGGTGTAGAGTCTAGTCTGCGTAAAGTTTACCTGTATGTAGTCTAGTCTGCGTGGAGTTTATTCTGTCTAGCGTATAGTTTGTCTAATCTGTAGGGTTTAGTCTATCTAGTTTCTAGAGTCTAGTCTAGGCTGTACCGGTTCTAGTCTGTGTAGAGTCTAGTCTGTCTAGTCTATAGAGTAAGTCTGTCTAGTTTCTAGAGTCTAGTTAGTGTACAGTCTAGGCTAGTACAGATTAGGCAATCTGTGTAGAATCTATTCTGTGTAGAGTTAGTATGACTAGTCTGTGCAGAACGTATAAGAACATCTTAGTTTGTTGCTCTTGAATGTGCAAAAGAATAACTCAGGCTACTTCGGAGTTCAGGATTCGATCTTTGAAGAAGTAAAATATCTTTGGGTAAGGTATTTTACTTCGTGATGTATTACTGGACCTCACAAACAATTCTGCACCTCACACTAAATTTAATACAACTAGGAGAGTATTTTGTCTTTTATAAAAATGTGACTATATTTTATAGGCTATTATTATTCGGATTTTTATTTTATTCACGTCAGTTATTTGTCACATTTTTTTCTTAAATATCTTTGTAGTATTTTTTCTGTAGCAGTTTACTACTTTTAACTTTCTTCAACATGAAAAATATTTTATGAGAATATTAAATTTCACTGAGTTGTTCTTATATAAAACACTAAATATTTCTATTTGTCTTTTGTTTCCTTGAGTGTCTAAATATTTCCTTTAAATGCTCAGTATTATTTAGAAGTTTTTTAATAAAATTAAATGGTTTTATTTTAGAATTATTCATTTTATTTAAAAAAGTTTTAGAATTCTACAAAATATTGTTTACTCTTCTAAATTAAGTAGAAATAATTTACCAACAACTTTTAATGTAATTAATCTAAAGGTTTCAAAACGACCAGAACTCTCCATTCTATATACATTATAATTTCAATAAGATAGAAAAATTAAATTAAACATTTTTAATCTGGAATTGTTTTTCCTTGACTACTAAATGGACTTTGTGAAAGCTATAAAAATGACGTTCTCTATCTAAACAAATAAAATTTCTCATTTTTATTTTTTAACGACGCTGTTTATGAATGAACTTTTAATATTGGCTTATCTTTTATGGCTTAATAATTTAATAAACGTTTTTCTCCAAACCTTATCATTATCTTCATCCTTATTCTCTTCCTATATCTAAATAGTAACTATATATGGTATTTAAAACAAGTGATAAAACCAATTTTCATTCGTTTTAAAATTGATAAAAATATTTTGTTATTGTTAATGAATGTAAAATAATTGATTGCCAAAAATATTTAAATAAATATAGTTACAAAATAATTAAGCCCTTACCTATTATCCTCTTGTTTGTGTATCCGATCGTATCTACCCGACCTAAAGTTTAAAGTTTTAGTATACCACTAACTTTTCTTCTCTACTGTCAACTCTCTACCGTCTTTTCTTCTCTAACGTCTGCGAGCGCGTCGCAGTCTTTCCTTGGCCTTCTCCAGTACATTTTCTATAATACCGATATAACTCACTATAATGCCCAGCGTTATCTTTCCTCTGTAAGTTAACGATTCCACACCAGCTCGTCTAATCCACCAATTTCCTCTGCTAGCAAGTAGAGGCTCTGAACATCTTTCCCCCGTGGCTCCGTAAATGTACTTCGGCCAAAACTAACAAGTCTCGGGGTTGGACCGACCGCTAAGTGGTGTTAACTAGTTAACCGGCTAACCGCCTATTTGTCGTCTTGGCGTCATCTGATTGTTTGTAGAGGTCATCCTGTAAAATAGTTTGTCATCGTCTTATACAAGCGACTGTCTTTATCTGAGGGAAGTTTTCTCCCTCATATCAAAGCTAGAGCCACCTTATTCACTTTTCCCCACTTCTCTCAAAATAAAGCAATATTCCTCTGTAAATCAAATAGTTCTGAAAATGCATCTTATGCTCCTTACACTTTGTCTAGATATAAACTGCACTTTTCTAGAGAACACTTTCCACAAACCCTCTTCGTCAACTGCTGGAGGCAATTCTTCAAGACATTCGCTCTTATAGAATTCATCCGATTTCTCCCTGCTGTGGTTTTTGCAACGAAGAAAGCTCTGAATACCTCTACGTCCCGATGGAAGAGATTCCACTGGACCTCTCTCTATCTTCAGACCTCTTAAAGTCCAATTCTATACAGCTTCTTTCTCTTTATCCCTACTTGCAAAAAGTCCTTGATTAATTCTTTGATACAAAATTTTAGCCTTGAACCATTTTGTAACCTAATCTAAGTTAAGTTGTAATTAGTCACAGTACAAATATTGGAAAGAAAACCAATACCCCAAAAATAATAAAAAAAATAACAAATAAAACAAGTTACTTAAGATTAATCCCTTATGTACATATCGCTGGCCATGTCACATCATCAGAGGGTCTTATTACAAAATTACAATCTAGCAAACAAGAAGTTACACACTAGAGTGATCAATTCTTGTGCAACTTCTTGTTTGCTAGATTGTAATTTTGTAATAAGACTATCTGATGATGAGGACATGGCCATCGATATGTACATAAGGGTTTAATCTTAGGTAACTTGCATTATTTGTTATTTTTTATTATGTTTGTGGTATTGGGGTTCTTTCCAATATTTTCATTGTAATATATTGTACCCCTGTGCTCTTGATATTGTATGTAATTAGTCAAGTGAATTTTAATACTTTCTCAAGTTTTTGGCATCTTTAAATGCTTAAGTGCATCTCTATAACTAAAGGTAAGTTCATTAGCAACATTTCCTAAGCAAAACTGTCATGAAATGACCATTAGTAGTCTACTCTGTGAAAAATATAAAAATATTATCATAAAGAGGATATCACAGTGGGTAATCTAACAAATATTTCCATTTAAAGGGATAACAAAATATATAATTTTAAACGAGAAAATTCATATATTACTTCCCAGCTTTATCAACTCTTGTAACTGTTAGAATTTGAATTTAAGCTAACCAATATGTGTTTCAGTTTAAAGTTCCGTAAACGGAATTAAAGCTATTAGGAAGTTTACTAGATATTTATATAAATATCTTCAGTATAGGTGGGTAACATCAATATATGTTATGTATTAAAGCCTTCAAATAGAATACAATTATTCATTTTATTTAAAAAAGTTTTAAAATTCTACAAAATATTGTTTACTCTTCTAAATTAAGTAGAAATAATTTACCAACAACTTTTAATGTAATTAATCTAAAGGTTTCAAAACGACCAGAACTCTCCATTCTATATACATTATAATTTCAATAAGATAGAAAAATTAAATTAAACATTTTTAATCTGGAATTGTTTTTCCTTGACTACTAAATGGACTTTGTGAAAGCTATAAAAATGACGTTCTCTATCTAAACAAATAAAATTTCTCATTTTTATTTTTTAACGACTCTGTTTATGAATGAACTTTTAATATTGGCTTATCTTTTATGGCTTAATAATTTAATAAACGTTTTTCTCCAAACCTTATCATTATCTTCATCCTTATTCTCTTCCTATATCTAAATAGTAACTATATATGGTATTTAAAACAAGTGATAAAACCAATTTTCATTCGTTTTAAAATTGATAAAAATATTTTGTTATTGTTAATGAATGTAAAATAATTGATTGCCAAAAATATTTAAATAAATATAGTTACAAAATAATTAAGCCCTTACCTATTATCCTCTTGTTTGTGTATCCGATCGTATCTACCCGACCTAAAGTTTAAAGTTTTAGTATACCACTAACTTTTCTTCTCTACCGTCTTTTCTTCTCTAACGTCTGCGAGCGCGTCGCAGTCTTTCCTTGGCCTTCTCCAGTACCTTTACTATAATACCGATATAACTCACTATAATGCCCAGCGTTATCTTTCCTCTGTAAGTTAACGATTCCACACCAGCTCGTCTAATCCACCAATTTCCTCTGCTAGCAAGTAGAGGCTCTGAACATCTTTCCCCCGTGGCTCCGTAAATGTACTTCGGCCAAAACTAACAAGTCTCGGGGTTGGACCGACCGCTAAGTGGTGTTAACTAGTTAACCGGCTAACCGCCTATTTGTCGTCTTGGCGTCATCTGATTGTTTGTAGAGGTCATCCTGTAAAATAGTTTGTCATCGTCTTATACAAGCGACTGTCTTTATCTGAGGGAAGTTTTCTCCCTCATATCAAAGCTAGAGCCACCTTATTCACTTTTCCCCACTTCTCTCAAAATAAAGCAATATTCCTCTGTAAATCAAATAGTTCTGAAAATGCATCTTATGCTCCTTACACTTTGTCTAGATATAAACTGCACTTTTCTAGAGAACACTTTCCACAAACCCTCTTCGTCAACTGCTGGAGGCAATTCTTCAAGACATTCGCTCTTATAGAATTCATCCGATTTCTCCCTGCTGTGGTTTTTGCAACGCAGAAAGCTCTGAATACCTCTACGTCCCGATGGAAGAGATTCCACTGGACCTCTCTCTATCTTCAGACCTCTTAAAGTCCAATTCTATACAGCTTCTTTCTCTTTATCCCTACTTGCAAAAAGTCCTTGATTAATTCTTTGATACAAAATTTTAGCCTTGAACCATTTTGTAACCTAATCTAAGTTAAGTTGTAATTAGTCACAGTACAAATATTGGAAAGAACACCAATACCCCCAAAAATAATAAAAAAATAACAAATAAAACAAGTTACTTAAGATTAATCCCTTATGTACATATCGCTGGCCATGTCACATCATCAGAGGGTCTTATTACAAAATTACAATCTAGCAAACAAGAAGTTACACACTAGAGTGATCAATTCTTGTGCAACTTCTTGTTTGCTAGATTGTAATTTTGTAATAAGACTATCTGATGATGAGGACATGGCCATCGATATGTACATAAGGGTTTAATCTTAGGTAACTTGCATTATTTGTTATTTTTTATTATGTTTGTGGTATTGGGGTTCTTTCCAATATTTTCATTGTAATATATAGTACCCCTGTGCTCTTGATATTGTATGTAATTAGTCAAGTGAATTTTAATACTTTCTCAGGTTTTTGGCATCTTTAAATGCTTAAGTGCATCTCTATAACTAAAGGTAAGTTCATTAGCAACATTTCCTAAGCAAAACTGTCATGAAATGACCATTAGTAGTCTACTCTGTGAAAAATATAAAAATATTATCATAAAGAGGATATCACAGTGGGTAATCTAACAAATATTTCCATTTAAAGGGATAACAAAATATATAATTTTAAACGAGAAAATTCATATATTACTTCCCAGCTTTATCAACTCTTGTAACTGTTAGAATTTGAGTTTAAGCTAACCAATATGTGTTTGAGTTTAAAGTTCCGTAAACGGAATTAAAGCTATTAGGAAGTTTACTAGATATTTATATAAATATCTTCAGTATAGGTGGGTAACATCAAAATATGTTATGTATTAAAGCCTTCAAATTTATTTAGTTGTCACAATACAGTCGTATTTATTCTCCCACTTTTCAAAGTAGAAAGAAGAGGTCAAAGGCAACCGGAAAAATGCAGTCAAACACGATTATCACTTATATGCTTCATATGAAGAAAAAGGTCAACTTAAAAACAAGCTAAAACTATGAAGTACTAAGAGAGTGGTAGAAGAAAATTAAATATTGTGAATAATACCACAAAAACACAAAATATATTTCCAGGATATTTTTTAAGCTGTATAATATTAGAAATTCTTCTCCTATAAACTCCATTTCTTATCCCAGACCTTCTGAGCGGAGGCGAAATATACTCCATGTGCTAAATGATAACAAGAAAAAATATTTTATATAGAGATTAAAGGGTTGTAGAGAAATCTATTCTGAAAATTTTTTTTGATGAAGAACCTTTGATAAAGAGCCCTTAAAAGAAAGTAGAAGTAAAATGATAATCATATACAGTATTGTCGTGTTTTGTTTTAAGCTGTGGTATAAAAACAAAAATCTGAAAATGAATAAGAATAAACACTTCATCATCCTTGTTTTTAATTTCATAAATAACCTTTCTTATATAAAACGCTATTTTTAACATTCACTTTAAATCCATCACTAAAATTCAAGTATTACAGCAAGATTGTTAATCATTTCTCCACACACTCACGTATCAGGTATTCACAACTCCATCACTTGATTCTTTAGTATCGGGAAAGTGAAAATCTTTTATTCACCACCCCAAAGGCTCAATTTCCTTACATTTACTGTAAAAGAGCTTTATGGATTTACAAACAGAGATGTCTGCTTCTTTTACTCATTTTGTGTTTGGTTAAATATCCATTCGAAGTTAAGAATCTATTTTAAAAATCTAACATTATTTATAAAAACTTAAACCTCCATATATTCTAGTTGTTTTGTTTATATAAAGCTATATTAAATATAAGGTTTATTCCAGCTTAAAGTTTACGATAATGATCCGTTTAAAGTGAACAAAACAATCTAATCTACGCTGTGAATTACCTAGAAACAAGTAATTTATTTTTTGTTTAAGTCAATTCCTACTTAAATGAACAAAAAAAAATTATTTTAATTTATTTTTATTTTTCATTTACAAATAATATAAATATTTGTATACGTATGTCACAATAACAATATTAAGCAAGAAAATAGATAGGGAATTTCCTTGCAATTTGAAATTTTTTTTCATGTATGTTGTTGGACTATTATTTTTGTTTGTGATTATTTATACGCTTACTTTTTTCGTCACTTACATTGTGTTGTTGTTTCTTTTCGCTTTCCTTTTGTTAAAGGACAGACATTGTCCGTCTGTGAAGCAAGGTTCGATACTGTTATACCAGTTTGTTTATTTTATCCTTTTCGTTCATTTTTATTCCTAGAGTATTATTTATGATATTGTGTGGTAACCATTACAACAATTTAAGGTTATGCAATGGAGGTTTCGAGTACAACCAGATGGGAGCAAAAGAAATATTCATATACATCTTTAAGAAGTTCAATTCTAGCTATGGGAAATTTGGCTCAGAGCCAAAACACTAGACTTTGAACATGAAGATACTCAGTTCGAATCCTATCTAAAACAATAAATATTTTATAATTTAATTATTGAATAAAATTTTGAAAAAACTATTAACATCAATTGTTATCCAGTATAGGTTAAAAGAAATGTATTTGAACTTGATTGGATGAATAAAAACGTATTTTATTACCCACTGAAAAATTGTACAAGATGTGTGTGAGCAAATAAATTGATAAAAATCGTTTAGTACGATCTAAAACATAATATCTCAATACGCATTTTGTAGCTTTTCTTGAACTAGGAAAATGTTTAGTGCTACCGCCATTGTACTAGGAAAAGGAGCTAGAAACTAGAAAAAAGGTTTAGCATCATCATCATTAAACTAGGAAAAGGAGCTAGAGACTAGGAAAAGGTTTAACACCATCATCATTGTACTAGGAAAAGGAGCTAGAAACTAGGAAAAGGTTTAGTGTCATATTCAATGTACTAGTAAAGGAGCTAGGAACTAGAAAAAAGGTTTAGCATCATCATCATTAAACTAGGAAAAGGAGCTAGAGACTAGGAAAAGGTTTAACACCATCATCATTGTACTAGGAAAAGGAGCTAGAAACTAGGAAAAGGTTTAGTGTCATATTCAATGTACTAGTAAAGGAGCTAGGAACTAGAAAAAAGGTTTAGCATCATCATCATTAAACTAGGAAAAGGAGCTAGAGACTAGGAAAAGGTTTAACACCATCATCATTGTACTAGGAAAAGGAGCTAGAAACTAGGAAAAGGTTTAGTGTCATATTCAATGTACTAGTAAAGGAGCTAGGAACTAGAAAAAAGGTTTAGCATCAACATCATTAAACTAGGAAAAGGAGCTACGAACTAGGGAAAGGTTTAGTGCTATCATCTTTGTACTAGGAAAAGGAGCTAGGAACTAGGAAAAGGTTTAGCACCATCATCATTTAACTAGGAAAAGGTTTAGTGCCATTTTTATTGTACTAGGAAAAGGAGGTAGAAACTAGGAAAATGTTTAGCACCATCATCATTGTACTAGGAAAAGGAGCTAGAGACTAGGAAAAGGTTTAGCACCATCATCATTGTACTAGAAAAAGGAGCTAGAAACTAGGAAAAGGTTTAGTGTCATATTCATTGTACTAGTAAAGGAGCTAGGAACTAGAAAAAAGGTTTAGCATCATCATCATTAAACTAGGAAAAGGAGCTAGGAACTAGGGAAAGGTTTAGTGCTATCATCTTTGTACTAGGAAAAGGAGCTAGAGACTAGGAAAAGGTTTAACACCATCATCATTGTACTAGGAAAAGGAGCTAGAGACTAGGAAAAGGTTTAGCACCATCATCATTGTACTAGGAAAAGGAGCTAGAAACTAAGAAAAGGTTTAGTGTCATATTCATTGTACTAGTAAAGGAGCTAGGAACTAGAAAAAAGGTTTAGCATCATCATCATTAAACTAGGAAAAGGAGCTACGAACTAGGGAAAGGTTTAGTGCTATCACCTTTGTACTAGGAAAAGGTTTAGTGTCATATTCATTGTACTAGGTAAAGGAGCTAGGAACTAGAAAAAAGGTTTAGCGTCATCATCATTAAACTAGGAAAAGGAGCTAGGAACTAGAGAAAGGTTTAGTGCTATCGTCTTTGTACTAGGAAAAGGAGCTAGGAACTAGGAAAAGGTTTAGCACCATCATCTATAAACTAGGAAAAGGAGCTAGGAACTAGGAAAAGGTTTAGTGCCATCATCATTGTACTAGGAAAAGGAGCTAGGAACTAGGAAAAGGTTTAGTGCCATTTTCATTGTACTAGGAAAAGGAGCTAGAAACTAGGAAAAGGTTTATCACCATCATCATTGTACTACGAAAAAGAGCTAGGAACTAGGAAAAGGTTTAGCACCATCATCATTGTACTAGGAAAAGGAGCTAGGAACTAGGAAAAGGTTTAGCGCCATTTTCATTGTACTAGGAAAAGGAGCTATAAAGTAGGAAAAGGTTTAGCACCATCATCATTGTACTAGGAAAAGGAGCTAGGAACTAGGAAACGGTTTAGTGCCATTTTCATTGTACTAGAAAAAGGAGCTAGAAACTAGGAAGAGGTTTAGCACCATCATCATTAAACTAGGAAACGGTTTTAGCCTCATTCACTTATTAGCTTCAAACGTAGCTCTAATGTTCCGTTGATTTGCATATGAAATTAAATCCATGAGAAACTTTATGCTGAAAAAAGTGAGAAACCTTTCAGCATATATATTATGTAAACGAAAATAGTAAAAGATTCGCTAAACAACAACACTAGGAAATATATGTTTGTAGTAGTTGACGAAAAACCTTCAGTCCGTCAACGTTTACCCGAAATTCTGTTATAGAACCATCCTAAGGTTAAAATATTTTATCTAACCTTAGAATTGTATACAAATAAAGAATTGTGTAATCCGGATGTTAAGTTCTAAGGTTAACTTTTACAAAAGTATTTCTCAGACAAGAAATAAGTATTTGTATAATAATTGTATATAGCCTTATTTTTTTAGAATAAATTACGAGAATTTTTAAAAATAAAATCTTTTAACCGACTAGAAAGTGCCTTTTTGATATTTTTTGTTATTATGTTTATATTTTCTATGAAACAGTTGTGAGCCTATCTCATACCGGTAGTAATACTATTTTGAACATCATTATTATGAAATAGTCATACTTCACAACCTATAAAAACCTTTCAATGATTCCAACATGAAGATAATTCTAGATAACAATAGAATAGATTCGGTAAGCTCCACGTAATTCCTAATTTATACGTGTCTGTCTGAATTAAAACTTTGGAAGAGGTCTCGTGGGACGTATGTGAACCGACCGGAGTCAGGCAAGAATGTATATTGTCGCCGTTGTTGTTTAAAATCTATGGCGAGGAAACTTCTAGGGATGCCAGTAGATGTTAATGGTGATTGCTTCAGTAATATTCCCACTCCGATGATGCTGCAGTACTTACAGATTCGTTAAATGACTTTAGAATTCACTGTTGGGGTCTCGAGGCAAACGCATAAATTAATAATGATTACTAATATTTTATTATAACAAGAATGATAATTGTTATTTAATAATTATTTCACCATCTTTAAAAAACCTAAGAGGAATACGAAATCTGGCACATCTAAATATTTGATGTACTACAAACGTTAAGGTTTACAGAACAACTGGTAAGAACACAACAAATCCTCAACCCTATAATCTGCAATATAACATTGCATAACGGCTAACACTTTATATTAGAAGATTTAGAGTTTTATTGAAAGAAGAAAAAACTTTTTATACTAAGTACCCTTGAAAAACAACTGCTTCTTGACTGAGGTATTTGCAGATCGGGTTTACAACTGGTGGTAAGATTCGAGTATCCATAACGTCACCAAATATCTTAACGTAGACATAAGAAGTTGACTAAGCCTCTTAACTGTATTTTAGTAATACGTTTTCCTGAATATGATTTGTGTACGTTTGCTGATACAAGTATGTCAAATATAAAACAAATAAAAAAATTATTCAAAAATCAGTATCTGTAAGTATATTTTAGAATATGCGCGTGGCCTACCACAAAGAAAATAATTTTGAAATGATTATCGAATAGTTTAATATTTATATTACTAACACATGAAATATAAAAAATAAAATAATATCGTATTGTGTTAAGATGTATGTGAAGGTAGCCTAAGAGAAAGTAAAGGTGTAGTTGTTAGTTTACACGGTGTGAATGTTTTCAAATATACGTAGATAAATAATTCCAGTAAACTCAATTTATTTCCTTAACAAATGTGTCATTTGTAAGAAAAAGAAATGAAAACTTATGCTGACAGTAAGTCAAAAGGAAAAATGTATTTATAAACCTATTTGCATGATTATTCTAGACGTGTTCAGACTACTTTTAATGGTTCCTTTATGAGTGTTGAAAGTGTAGAATATCGCTTTTATTAACTGCAGTTTTCTAAGGCATTCCCAAACTGTGAGATGGATCGGTGCTTAAATTTAATAAGAGATCGCAAGGTAAGAATTCCAAACACCTTTGGTATGCTACGCAATATTCCACGTTATTCCTAGCTTCCAACTTTGTTAAAGTCGATATATATTCCTTTAGAGATTAGGAGATTCTTACAGGCCTTGAAATTAGATTACCATTTAGAAGTTTTATTAATTAGTGTTATTCATTTTACTTTTAATGTAGAGCACCTTCAGTTTAATTTATTTTTTTCTATTATAATGAGTTCAACTGTGGGAAGAATACACAATATCAAGAGCACAGTGGTACAATATATTACAATAAAAATATTGAAAAGAACCCCAATACCACAAAAATAATCAAAAATAACAAATAAGACAAGTTACTTAAGATTAAACCCTTATGTACATTTCGATGACCATGTCATCATCATCAGAGGGTCTTGTTACAAAACACAATCTAGCACACAAGAAGTTACAAACTAGAATGATACCAATCGTTCTCCGCGGTCGCTATATATAGGCGTGAGGTAAGCTCCGCCCCCTCTCCGCCCTCGACCGACAAATAACGATCGGCCATCAGGAACCAAATAGGTTATGTCAAAAATTACATTATAATAATACATATGTAATAAAAACTACAGCAATAACAATTAATAAACTAAAAGTAATTAGATTAAAACATCGTAATTTGAAGAAAGCTATTTAAGTAAAGTATATAATGGTGAGTAAGGAATAGGTCCTTTATCTGCATTCATTAATTTACAATTTGATTTGACTATAAAAACACTTTCATAACTATTAAGTAACTTTTTTGAGTTTATACATTTAGCTAAAATAACATTTTTATCTAAATCATGCTGATTTAGAGGGCGGAGAGGGGGCGGAGCTTACCTCACGCCTATATATAGCGACCGCGGAGAACGATTGGTATCATTCTAGTTTGTAACTTCTTGTGTGCTAGATTGTGTTTTGTAACAAGACCCTCTGATGATGATGACATGGTCATCGAAATGTACATAAGGGTTTAATCTTAAGTAACTTGTCTTATTTGTTATTTTTGATTATTTTTGTGGTATTGGGGTTCTTTTCAATATTTTTATTGTGGGAAGAACTTCAAAAGTTTTAAATGTAATACATTTTCTAAAAAAGGTTTAGCCTAACAACTTACAACAAAATTAGTAAAATATTTCTTTCAAAACATGATAAAATTTAACTTCGCCTAATTCCTAACCTAATCCCTGATGGAAAATTGAACTTCAAAAATGTAATAAATAAACAAAAGATACGTTCTACTACCACTCTCAGAATAAAATACAGTTCACTTCCTTAACAATTAATTTTACCCTAAAAACAATTTAATTTTAGAACAAGAAAATTCAAAAAAAGTAAGCCTATACATAAATTTTAAAAATTTTCTAAATCCTACGTCAATTCAAAACTTCTGAATTTGAGTTCAAGAAAGGGAGATGGTACGTTGTGGTAGACTTTTGGTTTCTTTTTGAACCTTAACTAATGCTAAAAGAGAAATTTCAAATTAGAATCAAGTAAATAATGTGTATTGTTTACTTCAATATTCTATATTATTATATATAGAACCAACATTTATAGTATAACCTATATAAAATTCCTGTTAGTCTACTCATTAAATATAAATATAAATATATTTTAATGCCTTAGCCCTACATGTTACTTTAAATCGAATTATTACAACAACAAAAATTCACATGAAACCCAAGTTTTATCTTCAGGCTATTTTGTAGACAGGCCTACTAACAATCAAAATAAAAGTTATTATTTTTAATAAACGTTTTACAAATCTGACAACTGATGAAGATTTAAATTAGTTAGAAAATATGTTACACTCATTATACGTATACGTTTAAAAACCAGTTTAGATTATTTTGGGCCATTTTGAATTATACAAAGGAAGAAAATGGTTTCGAGCACGTCACGGTGGCGGAAATGTGAGTGTCGCATTAAGTGAAAGCAGTACGAGTGAATAATACATAGCCTAAAGAGCGATAAGAAAAGGGGATTAATTGAAAACGATCTGTAAACGTCGAGGGCGTGTCTCAATAGTACTAATACCTCGGTTCGGGGTGAGAATGGGAAGGGGTTAATGACCAAATCTACACACCTTTAGATTACTCATGCGCTACGTAACAATAGAATTCAATTTTACTGAGAGACTAATCAGGCAAACAAATGTAATAAATGCTTTCAATTAATCAACATATTTAGTTTCATAAATAAATTTTAGTGGTCATTAGAAGCTTTATCACTTCCTTTTAGACTACTCAAAATAGATCCATTTGCTTGTAGTTTTTATAAATGTTAATATTTGTTATTCAAATTTGAAATTGTTAACTTATGTATAATATCGATAAGAATAGATTCCAAAAATATAAATCTAAAGACTCACACAACCTTCGAGAGCAACTAATCCAACTTTTGTCTCAAAACATTAAACAATGGACTGAACTGTTGCTAAACACGTTCCAATAATTCAATATACGGTTTTATTCAGAAAAATAATACAATACAATATATCGTTTTTAACTTATGTGACAGAAATTTCCAGAATAGCCTATTTATCTTTCTACAAACATTTAACGTTCTATATCTTGTATAATTTATTTGTAGCATGTATTTGTTGTTGGTTCCAGTTAGGAACTATTAAAGTATTTATTTGGTTTCTAGGTATATTATATTATAGGTTAGATTAAATATTGTGAGACTAAATGTTCCCAAGGCTTGTTGCCGAAAACATGTTCTTATTAATAACAATTTGTGTTGTGAGGAAAGTGTATTCTGGTATATATATTACACACACCCGGTATATTACACATACACACACACACACACTCACACACACATATATACGAGGGGTATTCTTAAAGTAAGGGCCGTTTGAAAATAAAATAAAAACAAAAAGAAATTTGCGAAAACTAATTTTATTTTTGGAATCTACATACTTTTATCTATTTTTCTACATAGTTTCCAAGTTATTGTAAACACTTATCATATAGCACAACTAAGTTTTGGAAACCTTCTTCATAAAAACTGGCCGCCTGCTGTGATAACCAAGAATTCACGGCCGTTTTCAATTCGTCGTCATCGTCATAACGGCTGCCGCCCAAGTGATGTTTCGGATGACGGAAGAGATGAAAGTCGCTCGGCGCAAGGTCAGGGCTGTAGGGTGGGTGGTCCAAAACTTCCCAGCCAAAAGAGTCCAATGCAGCTCGGATCTGAGTAGCAGTGTGAGGCCTTGCATTATCGTGCAGAAACAAAATTCCTTTTGTGAGCATGCCACGTCTCTTGTTTTGAATCGCTCTGCGTAGCTTCCTCAGAGTTTGGCAGTAGGCTTCTGCACATATTGTCGTTCCTCGTTCCATAAAGTCGACCAGTAAAACACCATGCCTATATCAAAACACGGACGCCATGATCTTGCGCTGTGACAAAGTCTGTTTGGCTTTGACCTTTACGGGAGATTGCGCGTGTCTCCATTCCATGCTTTGTTGTTTCGATTCGGGAGTGAAATGCGAAACCCACGTTTCGTCTCCAGTTACGATCCGACTCAGCATGTCGTCACCATTTTCGTCATAACGTGTCAGAAAATTCAAGGAACTCTCGAGTCTTTTGTGTTTGTACTCCTCCGTCTGGAGTTTAGGGACCCAACGCGAGGAGGGACCCAACACAGTTTCTTAAAGTTTAATTTTGTATGAACAATTTTGTAAATCACAGACCTCGAAACTTCCGGAAATTCGTGTGATAGAGTAGTGATCGTGAAGCGTCTGTTGTCACGAATTTTCGCTTCAACTGAAGACAGCAAATCGTCTGACATTAGAGATGGACGGCCAGATCGCGTTTCGTCATGGACATTGTCGCGGCCATCTTAGAAGTCACGAACCCACTCACGCACTTTTCCTTCACACATGGCATTAGCACCGTAAACTTCAGAAATCTGTCGGTGAATTTCTGCAGCAGACATGTTTCTTGCAAACAAAAACCGAACGAACTTTGCAAGGGGCGGGCGATTCGATGACCTTGAACATTTTGCAAGCACAGAACACAACGCACAAGTTAGCTACACAGCTGTAACTGAGCGTAAAAGTAGTAGTTGTTGCCAAGGCATGCCGGGACGCGACGCAAGCGCTCGTTGCGGCGTGCACGCGAACTATGAGGGAATATAAACAAACGGCCCTTAGTTTAGAAATACGCTTAGTATATATATATATATATATATATATATATATATATATATAGAGAGAGAGAGAGAGAGAGAGAGAGAGCGAGAGAGAAAGTATTTAAAACGTTAAATATTCTTTGACGTTTTTTCTTGATGAAATAATTAAATTAGTGGATGATATTCATATTTTTCCAACTGCTTACTTTTTCCGATTTATTTATTTTGAATTTATTTATATTTATATGTTCATTTTTTTTTACTATAATCGATACGAAGTCTAATTTTGAAGAACCAGTTATTAATATTCAAAACCACCATGATTATGGCCAGAAATGTATTTCAAATTATGTGTTGTAAGGCTAACAAAATTTAATATTCATTACTTAACACGACAACCTTTACCCCGAGGTGAGGATATTTCTGTCAAAAGGTTCATATCAGACGTTTAAATTAGAAAAATATTATATCATCTGGGTTTAGATTTCAAACTAGCTGTCAATCTCCTATTATGTATATGTTTACGGTTTTTAAAGATTGATGAAACTCAATTTATCTGATACAGAAAATACTTATAAAATGAGCAACGAATGATCCTGATTTTCAAAAAGTCAAGATATTTTTGTCTCCTGTCACCTGAATATTTTTTAATAAGGTATAAAAAAGACGAAATAACTTTAATGGAATTCTAATACTATTTATATTTATCGTAGATTCATAATTCGTAGATGAACATAATTTATTTGACTCCCTTAAAATATGTTTAAAGCATTTTATCAACTAATTACTAACTATACCAGCAGTGTAAAAATTTGTGTATTGCCAACATTTAATCATGTGTTAGTTTAAAATGATTCCGCCTTGGACGTTTCTCCTTTCCATAAGGCGTGTAGTGTAACGTGTTTACAGCATAGCAACACCAGGTGCACATGAAGCAGAGAATGAATTATTTATAAATCGTTTGCATTATTTATCACGTGTGATCGAAGGGAAACCACAATGCTACCAAATTCTATAACTTTTGATTTCCCTAAAGTATTCTAACAAATGTAAATCTCAATAACAATGATGGCGAGTTTCTTTGTTTTATATGCATAGTTATTTCACTTCCTAGTCCCTCGCTCTATAAAACAAAACATAATTCTTCAAAAAAGGGTTATAAATTTTAAAATTTGAACTTAAGGTACTGTATTGAAAAAATTGTAACGTTAAGATATTAATAAATTCATTCTAAATAGCAACAAAAAGAACGTTTAATGTTGTTACTAACCAACATACGTTGTCACTAAACATCCACATTGTGAACTATTGTGTGAGAATTCATTTTTTTAACTATATCCACAATCTAGTTGTATAAAGTTTGTATTTTAAGTACAAACACACACACGCGCGTGCGTAGCATTGCTCAGTTTACCTTTGCTATCTGCAAAAAATAAAATTTTTATAATTTTGAATTTCAAAATTTTAATGGTAACTACCAAATGTTAAAATTTTTATAATAAAGTAAATCATAGAATAACAGAAGGGAAAATCCGATATTATATAGTAAATAATAAAAATTGTAATTACAAATAAATTTGACAAACCGGGAGTGTAATACCGATAATTAAGTGTAAGAAAATAACTAAATAATACTATTTAGTGAACCTGACCCCCTACAACCGACATCGACATTTCTAAAGAACTAGTAAAGTGTGAAAAATCAATAGTAAAATCATAAACCATAAAAGTTTTGTAAATAAAAAATTATGGAATTTTAAATAAAATTAACATATTAGGAATCAAAAGAACGATAACGGTCTTTAAGCAAGCTGATTCACGTAAGGGAGAAACAAACAAAAACACGTTAGTAAGCTATCGGAGTTGTAAGACCAAGAGGCTCGAGGGGGAAACTGCAGCGAGGCCAATATATACGGAAGCGTAAGACTTTCCGTAAGAGTAAGTGCCGAACAAAATTATGTCGGTTTGTGGCTAGACAAGACACTCTATAGGCCATATGACGTCTACAAGAACGTTTTTGTCGTCAAATTTATAACGCAAGATATAAATCATCAAAGGGAAATCGTTACTTCCATTTCTTAGAAAATGTAACTAAAATCGGAACGACTTACCACGGTTTCACTGTCCAAAAATCCAAAGGATCCGGGGAAAAAGAAAGAAGAACCCAGCCTCAGCAAAATCAATGGGCCAGGAACCAAGGATGGGAGGAAGTGAGGACTTATGGCAAATCATTTTTTAAAATCAAATTTAATAATTAAATTTGAAAGCTTTTCAGAAAGTTTAAATGTAATATTTAATTGTTTTAAAGAACTAGAACTCAAATGAAATAAGTTAGTTTTCCGAAAAGGCAGGTTTTTGCACGTAAATTATTCAAATATCATATTAAAGTTTCTAGACCGGATTAGTCATGAAGAACCCAACAAATATTTAATTAAACTTATTAGAGTGGTTTCGACTATAAACTTGGTCATTTCAAAATAAGATCAAAAGAGAATAGAATTGTTGCAAAAGTTTGAATAATTTAAAATATTAAATATGGATAATAATTTCGTGTAATATTAGTAAATGATTTTAAACTTATCAAATAAATATTAATAAACCAGAACATTATATTACGTTTAAGAAAAAATAATTCAAAAGTTAAAAATTATAGAAATAATTACAGTATTATATACCGTGAAAATTCAAAATAAATTCAATGAGTAAATTCATAAGATAAATTAAATATTTGTAAAACATTAATTCAATTAAAAATACCTGTGTACTGTTAAAAAATTATCTGCATATGTGTGTGTGTGTGTGTGTGTGTGTATGTGTTTGTGTGTGTGTGTGTGTGTGTGTGTGTGTGTGTGTGTGTGTGTGTGTGTGTGTGTGTGTGTGTGTGTGTGTGTGTGTGTGTGTGTGTGTGTGTGTGTGTCTTTGGAGGGATTGTTTCCATATTTCCAGGATGCTTCGTGCTACGTTTGGTGTTTATCCAACCCAAGGGCTCCGCCCTCAAAGGCTTAGGATGGTTCAAAAACCGATGTATACTTGAACGTGTGTATGTATGTGACTTATGGACGTCTAATCCACTAAACAGAAGTTAATATAACTTGAAGGGAATGTTTAACTTATTCCCAAGATGGTTTATGTGACGTTTGTTGTAGATCCATCCACTTGGCTCCGCCCCAAATGCTTAGAATAGTTTAAAAACCGACGTATTTATATATGTGTGTATGTACATGTCTTATGAATGCCTAAACTGCTCATCATAGGTTAATATAATTTTGAGGAATTGTTTAACATATTCCCAGAATTGTTCGTGTTAGGGTTGGTGAAAATCCATCCACAGTGCTCTGCCCCAGAGGCCTAGGATAGTTCAAAAACCGTTATATATATGTATGTGAGTTATATGTATCTTATGGATGCCTAAACCACTAAACAGAAGTTATTGGAATTTAAAGGAATTGTTTTAACATATTCCTAGGATGGTGCGTCTGAAGTTTGGTGTAGATCCATCCAAATCTCGTTTTTTCCGTCTGTTGGCTATATAATACGATTATCAAAATCTGGGATATTTTTCAAGTGCACTTGTGTAAAAAAAAATTTTAAAAATTTTAAAAATGAGTTCCGTTCATATTATGATTCTATGATAAGGAAGAAGTTTCTTAATTGTCTTAAGTGCAGCCAGTTTTACAAATATTTTACATCGATTCTAATTTATAAATAACTTTAATTTGACGTTTGTGGGAGAAAATCTATTTACATTTTATTTAGCGATTAGAATTTTTAAATTTATTATGTCAACATTACTACGGTTAACATTAATTAGTGTAATAGGGTAAAATTACTTAGGGTATTAATTTAGGGTAAACAGTAATTACCATCGTGAAAATGTATTTTTTTTATTAAAACATTTTTCTGAAATGTATTTTTGCAAAGTCCATTTCTATGACTTAGATGGAAATCAGGCCTTTATCTAATACCTGAAGGTATAATATAGCAGAAATAAATTATGTTAATAATTAAAATAAAATGTGTCTACATTTTAAACTCATTAATAACTAAATGTTAAATATATAATAACAAAATATAATTGTAAGAACATTGTTCATCACACACACACACACACACACACACAGAGCTAGAGAGAGGGAGAGAGAGAGAGAGATTCAAAGATGTCTAATAAGTTAATTTATTATTATTTTTAAAAACATTTTTACAGATACTTATTTATAACTTTAAGTACCCTTTTGTAGAATTGAACTTAATTATTTTATAAACAAATTTAAAACTTACTCAAGAAATTAACTTTCTAATAAATATTTCACAAATCTAATAAATGCATTGCTAAAACTATGCATTACTGTGAAATTTATCTTGGCATCAAATTACACTCGATTTTGAATAATGCTTTATATATGAGAATATTATTAAAATCCAATTGAATTTATCATTACCACTTATGAATTAAATATTTCTAAAATCTCTAATGTTCTGTTTTATATTAAACTAAATAGCTAATATTAAAACTAGTTTACATTAATGCATAGATTTCATTGTATGTGCTATAAAAAGTGTATAAACAGTGGTACTGGGAACAATTACCTAATTTTAATGCACAAGATTAATGTTTACTGCAGATCGACAATTCTCTTAATGCAGAAGTGGAGATGCTACTGTAACATTTAAGCACAGGAATCTTTCCTTCATTGTAGTGAATAAAACATTTTCACTTCCTCCGTAAAAACAAAGTAAATATTTCACTTGAGAAAAGTTTTAGACTAAAGCGCGTACAAAACATCTATATAAACACAAACGCCTCTTCGTTTTTCCTTTCTTTAAACTTCATCGACTTTATCGTGTATAAAGTATTACACTTTGTTGGAACGCTTTTGAAGATAATTTCAATACTTGAAGTGATATTTTAAAAAGTATCTTCACAGTTAATTAAAGGGCTTTCTCACTACTTGATAAGTAAATAGGTTCGTAAGAAGGTAGAAGATATCGATATAATTATTACATATTGAAAACCATACAAAAGATTAAATTCCTATTAATTTAAAACTGGTCATTTCACTCAAATTTATATAATTTTAAAGCGATTTTACACTCTTTAAACAATTTAATAGATTTACCTTAATTTTTAAGTTCAGCATTTCTACAACCAACAAAACTCCGTAGAGTTGTATACGTTACCTTTAAAGCTGGAATACTAAGTATATGGCCGAACACAAAAAGCACTAAAGAAAGCAGAAAGCTTTCTATGTTGCAAATCTGGAGAATCTCTTTTACTGTAAACGCAAGGATATCGAGCTTTCACGGTTTTGAATAAAACATTTTCACTTCTTCGATACTAAAGAACCAAATAATGGCGTTTTGAATAGCATTACAGCTGACAATTTACAAGGAAATATCTCGATAAACATTGAGACATCATGTATTTACATTTATTTATACAAGGCATAAGCGTTTTGATAGTGTAAAACTAAAATATATATAAATAAGTAATATAAAAAATTATCTGTAAGAACTTGTATAAAGTATTTTGTAATTATAATACAGTAACTGAAGTAACGTTTTCACCCCAAAGTGGTTTTTTGCATTTTTTCCTGAGATCGTTTTATTACTTTGTAAATTTAAAAGGGGTTGAAATAGTACTCGATTGGTCATAAATATCATTGAGCCGACACTATTCAGAGGTTATATTATGAACTTTAATTTAGAAATCACTCCTTCCTTCATTTACGTATTAAAATATAAAAAAATATACGAATTACACTTTCTTTGAATATACTATGTTCAATTACATTTTACCATAAAAAAATGAAGAAACTATATTTTAGTTCAGCTCAAACGCAAACTCATACACTTTAAAGGCTTGTTAATAAAAAAAAATTAGTATTCTTATTTACAAAACCATGGAGTGGTTTTATACTTGTACATTAAACGTAATCTTATCTTCAATTACTTCTTTGTTATTATTCAAAATTCTGGCATTTTAGTTAAACGAAGTTAAAACTTTTATCCAAAATTTAAAATTATACTCTAGAATCTAGAAGTTTCAAAACTTTACTGACAACATGATTTCAGCAAACATATTAACCGTATGTATAAATACATCACTTTCACTATATATACTTAATTAAACAAAAATCTTACTTGGTGTTTATGCGAGTAACTTTCGAAGATTGACTGTCAACTGAATCAGTTAATGCAATGAAGATAAAATCTATCTTGTGTATGTGTGTATGTGTGTATGTGTGTATGTGTGTGTGTGTGAGTGTGTGTGTGTGTGTGTGTGTGTGTGTGTGTGTGTGTGTGTGTGAGTGTGTGTGTTATATTTTTATATTTTCAATTTTCATTACAGAACACTAGTTATGATTTTATGTATAATTGTTATTTACATATCAATAATAAAAATTACTTTTTAATAAAGCTTGCATACTCTAGTTATCATGCCCAAAGTCTATTAAAAACGAAAATACGTCTGTCCCAAGTAATTTAGCCCTAACCCCTGTTTAATGCTAAATCAATACATACTTAAACTTAATATAAATTAAAATAAAGAAATAATAATTACTAAAACAAATAAATATGTGATGGGTGTCTCTCGTCCAGTTACGGCGCAATCATAATTTATTTCTTAGTTAAATAGCTAAGTGAACATGCAAGTCATTAATAATTATTTACACTTAACATAACCTTAAAACAGACTTAGAAGCTCAAATTTCTGTATCAATTTTATCTTCTAAGCCCTTACAGAAATGCCAAACTGTGATACAGTTCAGAGCTTAACCTAACGTTATTTACTAGGTTACTTTGTAACATTATTTTAGGTAATGTTGCATATTAAAACAGCTTCAGAAAACAAAACGATTTATTAATTTTAAAATATAAAATTTTAAAAAAAATTGTAAATTATAAAATAAAATGTCCTGGCTGAGACAGATATCCATATACAAAAAAACCCTGATTTGCTAGATGCACAGCAACGGTGCGCAGAAGTTAAAAAACTCACGTGGTTGCTTTAAGCAGTTCTCTTTCCTTGGCGAAATGTAGGGTGATACAGAGGTTTTCAAGATCTGAAGAGCAAAGGTATGATTTTATTTAAAATGTTAATAATGTAATAGTTTATTTAAAATTTATTTTTTTTGTTCGAAGAAATGTTGCTACGCTAAGATGCAACACCGAGCGAGATTCCAAATCCCGTTCAACGCCAATCCAATATGCAGAATAGCGAGATTTGAATTCGGAACCATGTTTTTCTACATCGTATGTTACAACACAGATAAGTTATAATTTTAGATATAAAGTGATGAAAAAGGAAAAATTTAACTTTTAAACTTTAACCGTTCACGGTACAATAATGCTAATTTTTATTTTTTGAAATGTGGGAGGTGTAAATTCATTTGTGTAATGTAATAGCAAACCTTTTATGTCTGATAGATAGATTAAAATGTATTTTAAATAACGTAAAAGCAATCCCAATCGGATGTAATGTCCCATGCCATAGATTTTTTTTAATAATATAAAGTTCTTATAAATTTTAGTATGTAAAACAATTAATGGAAACACATAAAGTAGCCTAAACATTTCAAATGTAATTTGGTTTTGTATTTCATATTTTTTGTGTGCAGTAAAATGTGATTTATTTAAATTAATATTTGTTGTTTAAATTATTTATTGAACGCACCATTCTTGTGTTCAATTAAATTCTTGACATTGCAGGTCAAATAACTAATTGTGTTACAAATTACTGCAATATTTAACATAATTCATTAAGATTTATACCAATTTATCCAATATGTTGCAACTTTATATTTTATTTATATTTAATAATAAATATAATTTTATAATATATTTTAATATTATACTTTAATACTATAATAAACAATAATTTTATATTTAAAATGTATTGTCGTTGGTTAAATAATAAATTATATCAACTAAATAATAGAGTTAGTTGAATATAAAAACATTTACATTTTGAGCTATTTGAATAACATACAAGGTATCTCGTGACTCGTCTAAAGTCCACTGCTTGGTGATTTTATCAACAGAAACTCAATGAACAATGGACTGACAAAGTGCGAAACGCGTTTGCTGGGAAATATAAATAAAAAGTGGTTTTTGCCGAGTAAATTGATACATACTCGTTTATTCAAAAAGCTAAAGATCAAAACCTAACAATTCCAAGTTTCGACAATTTAAAGTAACTGACGGAACAAGCTCAGGGCAAACATAACCTCACTTTACATCGCATTTACATCTACTTCCTGCCACATAAAATAACACCGAAGTACGCACGAATTGAAATTAAATGCAACATTTCAGCACAAAAAAACTACAAAACAATTACAAAAACTATACCTTCAAAATAACATTACATGATTCAATTCACAGAAAAACAGTAAAAGAGTTCGTGACACGCAGCAACACATGAATTATAAAAATAGTTAAGTGTAATAGTACTTTCATTATAGGTAGTTTAGTAGCTTACTAGAGGTTTAGCTACAGAAAAATGCATGAATGTATTCCTAACAGTAATAAAATTTCATTTTGGTGTTCTAGTCTTTTTTTATTCTTTATTGCAGTATTAAATAACAATTTCAGCTATATTTTATTATGAGCTTTTTTTATATAATGACTAAGAAATATATTTTTTTAAATAGTCATAATGTAAATCGAAATCCATAAAATAATTAATATTAATGAATTTCTTATATAAGACCCTAAATTTATAAAAGTGTTTTAATATATAAATTAAGTGTTAATGTTTGAAAATCATATAACAATATCGCCGAGCTGTTTGATCCTAACAATAAAAATTTTAAGTAACAACTACATTTCCCTCAAAGGAAATGCTTTCCATGATTTTCACACTCCAAATAATTCTCTTCAAACGAAAAGTTGAACCGAAACGTGCTTGGTGCTTTCATTATTTCTTCTTATAAAATTCTCGTAACCTTTGAACTGTTGACTTTGGCAAAGTCGTTTGATGTAAACAGAAAATACCTACTACATGTTGTTGTATAGAAAACCAAAACCGTCCAATTAAAACTGAAACTATTGTTTGGCCTGTAAATGTTGTATTTCGTTTCAACTTACTTTAGCAAACATTTATGAAATGTTGGTTTAGAGGTATGAGTTGCGTTCCTAAAAGAGAGAATTTTTAACTGAACTTTTTATATCAATTAAATATATCACTAAATAGCACATTTCAACATGAATAATTGTGAAAAATTAGGGCAAAATGAGTGAACTGTTGTGTTTGTTATGTGTAATTCAAATAATAAAACACTTATTTGTCAACCCATACAACATATTTTAATTTCTTTATTAACAAAATCCTTATTACACTGCATATATATATATATATATATATATATATATATATATCTTTTTTTTAAACCTGAACACATAAAACACAAGGCTCTCGGTTTACATATATTATTAGAGCAGATTTTCTAAAATAATAAAATTTTATACATACGTTTTTCATAAAATAAAATTGAATAGTTATATAAATCTTTGTCTAACTTATTATATATTTATTAATTTCTTTTATACCTAAACTCAATTATTTTTAACATTACTTATAGAGATTTCAAGGCATCAATCCTAAACGATCCTACCCTGAATTTCCTCTTAATCTGATCCCTAACTCTATTTTTATAAGGAAGGTAGAAGGGTAAGGCGGAAGGTTCTGAATAAGGTATGTCAAGTATTCGCGAAAAAAACTCGTTAAAACAATTTCCAGATTACAATCAAGGAATAAAATTTCTACTTTAGAAATATGAAGTTGCGTTTATTGCATTTTCACCTTTTTAAAAACGAAACCTCCTTTATTTATATATCTTACATATTTGGATGTTGAACGGTAATGATTTCAAAATTTACGTTTAAGAATATTTAACAAAAAAAAACAAGAAAATACTTTGGTAGTTGACACTTATGATTTTCATTGTTAAAAAGAAATTTTATTTATTTAAACAGTATTAAATTTATTCATTTGTAAATACTAGGACTTACCAGGACTATACAATTTGTAAATACTTGTAAACCAGGACTTACAATAATTGTTAACACCTGTATACCTGAACTGCTATAAAGCAAAATCATTTATACGGTTTAGGAATGCTTTAATGCCGTTCAAGGAGTCATTTTTCACTTAAAGTAGCGCATGCAAGAAACAAAAAAAATGCATTTGTATTGTAACAAATTATTGTTTTTGAATATGTTTATAACAATATCATTTAAAATATTATTTTTAGACATATATAATTAACTATTTTACAACTGCCATATACATGTGACAAGAACAAGTGCGTGCTTTACATTGCTTTATGCATTTTTTATCATGCGTTATTTATCGAAACGAAACCTCACCACTACCTTTCTCTACAGCTCTGATTTCCCAAAGGCATTTCCAGAAGTGTAAATCCCAAAAGGGTTAAAAACGAGGTATTTTAGGGCAGTATCAATAAGTAATGAAAGAGACTTTCGTTATCTTTTTTTTACTACCTTTTTTTCTTTTTTAGTTTCAATATTCTTGCTACAATTTCAATCATGTTAATTTTATCCCCTTCAAATCCAATTGTTCTATATTTTAAAATTCATGAATTATTTCTGAATCATTAAAAAAAAATCCAAAATAAAATATTACTTATTTTACAGTTTAACTAATTGCAGTATCTTTGTGAGTATAGTAATGGTAAATTGAAAACAGCCTTTAAATACTCCGTGATTCTTTCGCATATTAATAGTGTGACTCCAGTTATCTTTGTGCTATTTCACCCCTAATCCTAAATAACAACTATATTATTATTGCGAAAAAAATAGTCTTAAAATAATGTAGGACTGGCCTACAGAAAATAATACGTTTTGGGAATAATATACTTAAAGAAGCGTTTAATGTGATCTATTTAATGCATTTAATAGAAATACTGCACATTTTGACAAATTTTCTGAGTAAAAAATTAATTTAAGGAATTTATTTGAAATCTGTTCTTAAAACGTTATAGACGCGCCTAAGAACGTACATTTCAAAAATTGAATAATTTATATGACTCTCCATCAATATATTGAATCAAATATAGTAGTATCGAAATATAAATAAATTGTTATATTTTTTAACTAATAAAAATATTTAATAATAATATTTTAACCTGATATTGTAACGGTTTATAATTTTACAAATTGGACTTCATTTAGTTATATCTTTTAAAACATTTAATATTCGCTTCTAGCTTACAGTTGAGGCGTAATGAAACGTCTGTCTGTAACCCTACAGAAGCTATAACTCCGTTACATTAAAAATATTTTAAATTACCAAGTTAAACAATTAAAATTAGCAGAATATTCTTGAATTAATTCTTAAGGTTTATTTCTTTGAAATGCAAGGAATTGTGCGCTGGTAAAATAATGACTTTTAAATTCAATTAAAGCAAATCATAAACTTTTATTTTAAGATAGACAGATGAAATAAATTAAAATCATGACACATAAATTTCTTTAACACTCAGTTACAGATTATGAAACATTTTTAATATTACTTATAAATTTTTAAGGATAGCAATCCTTCAATTAATTAATTAATCAATGGCTGAAAATGAACATATATTCGAGTTTACTTGCCTTTTTTTTGTATAATCAAATTTAACAATTTAATTTGAACATATTGGCACCAAAAGATGCGTAATTATAATTATGCTTATTAAATAAAAAGTTCAATGTTCATTATTTAGAAATTCTGCTCCGAAACATTTTAAATTTTGAAATTAAGTTTTAAAAGTTTTAAATCGCCCACTTAGCTGTGTTAACTTGTCGCAACTTCCCTTCCTCCTCGTGGAAAATCTCGGTAAAGCCTGGCCCTCATTTTCGTGAATAAGCATCGGGAGAACCATGAATAAGTCTGCAACCCATCTTGTATCTGGTATCGTATGCCGTGTTCTATGCCATGATTGAAAAAAAGAATACTTTATATTAATTAAAATAAAAAGAAACTAAATACATCTTCTTGCCATTTGGAGACGTCCTTTCCCGGTTACATCCTGGCCAAATGAGAGAGAAAAATTAATCGCGAGCAACCTTCCTACCTGTCGCGCATCCGCGGGGCGCATATCCCTAGCTTGATTACTTATTTTAATTTTTTCTCGCTAGATGTCACTATCAGCCAGAGATCTCATTAAAAATATTTATCATACATTACAATTTTTTTTTACATAGTTATACATTATTACAATTTTGAATTTATTCTCGTTTATTTTCTGAAATTTGCAAATTTAATATGTAACACCGTCTAAAGTGTGTTACATATTTTTCCCCCCTCTTGAAAAAAAAATTGTGTCATTTCATTTCTCCCTTTTTTTATTAAATGTAACGATTTACGAACAACTCTTAAGTTAACAATCAAATTATTTTCTTTGGGAAAACATATCACAAAATATTGTATTGACACTCTTATACCTTTATATAATGTTCTTTACTGACTTTATTTCATTAAAACACTTTTATTAATTAATCAAAAATAATATCAACTATGTTTACTCATTATTTCTATTTATATTTTAAACACATATATTATAATAAATTTAATTTAGATTTAAAAGTATTAATTTAATTTAGATTAAAAAGTCCTTTTATACACATTTCTTATTTTGATCAACTCTTTGAAATTACTATTTATTAATTCTCTAAATTATTTATTTCACAATATAAAAATTTTTTAAAAACATTGCATACTTGTAAATCTTTACTTTCTAAATCAAACTTCATGTAAACCTTTTTTCTTATTTCATAAGCATATAATTAGATCTCTTTTAATTTCAAAACGACATTATTCAGTCTTAATAAATTTACTTTGTTTATTCCAATTACTCTTTGTTAAAAATTACTCGTTCAAAGTTACTCTGTTTCAAAATTCCTCTTTGTTTGTCAACATTTCCCTACATACGCGCTAGCTATATTCTTCATAATCCAATCTCTAGGATTTATGAATACCGCTTACTTCCTGTAAGCCAAAAAATTTCACATTATCGACGCTATTTATCTACATATTCTCCTCTCAATTTCACAACTTTAAGCATGTACTATTGCCTCATAACCTTTCGTTATCTCTACAATATTTCGTACATCTTATACCACTTTTGGATTTCAAAACCCATATTTTGAAAATCCAATTACAACATTCTTAAATTAAAACCCATATTTTAATTTAAAAATTATATAGCTAGCATGTTGACACACAAAGGATTATATGAATTCTATTACATATTAAAACTTCTTTTTAATATTTGTGTAAACAATTGAATTAACATTTTTTGCTAAGCTCTTATATTTACAAACAAGAATTGAAATTAAACGGAACCTACGCTTGCACATTTATACACAATTTTGGTCAAGTGTATAGTCTGTTGATTCCCCATAAGTCATTGAATCGGTGTAGTATTGTGTGTTTTGAGATTTTGTCCTAGTCTTTCTCATGTAGAATATCTATAGTATGTCAACGTGCACTTTGACATACAATGTGAGTGTTGTCGTGGCGTATAAATTCTGTACAAAGGCACATTCGCATTCTCCTTGTTAATTTATTCTTCTTTTTAAATAAACTCGCATATTTCCAAATTTAAAATTTTAAAGAATTTCTACTATTTTAGAAGATAAATTTTGCTTGAAATAATTTTATATGATTATTATACAACTTATACATTTAAATTTCAATACCTTTAAAATTAACTCATAACTTTATATTTTATTAAACATTACTTTTAAAATCACATTACTATTAATTTCAATTATAATTTTCCTTTTTTTTATTATACATTTTAATTCCTCTTTTAACAAGTTTATTATTAAATCATTTTGCTTAATAGGATTACTTTCAGAAAATCCACGAGAATATATTCCTTATCCATAAAGTCAAGCAAACTCGAAAAGTTTAAACAGGCTTTATGTAAACATTGGACTCGCCGCTGTGTAAACAATGGTACTCGATAACCGGCCTTTCAAGGCCATGCACAAACTTTCAAAAATCTAAACTCTACCAAGCATATTACGATTAATATTTTAAACAAGAGTCTCTAACCTTGAAACTCTACACTACAAGTAAAAACTGGTTATAACTGGTTTTCTCCCTTAACTTTACCAAACTGCTTACACAAGCTACGTCCTTTTACTTTCAATTTATACATTTTATGAAATTTTACACTGTGAATTTACGTTTTGAATATATTTAATGAATTCGGTTATTTTCAACCATTTTTAAATTTTCTTTTTGCCAACACACAAATTTACATTTCAAATTTATATAGCAGCAGAGTGGCGCATATTGTGTAACGGTTTATAATTTTACAAATTGGACTTCATTTAGTTATATCTTTTAAAACATTTAATATTCGCTTCTAGCTTACAGTTGAGGCGTAATGAAACGTCTGTCTGTAACCCTACAGAAGCTATAACTCCGTTACATTAAAAATATTTTAAATTACCAAGTTAAACAATTAAAATTAGCAGAATATTCTTGAATTAATTCTTAAGGTTTATTTCTTTGAAATGCAAGGAATTGTGCGCTGGTAAAATAATGACTTTTAAATTCAATTAAAGCAAATCATAAACTTTTATTTTAAGATAGACAGATGAAATAAATTAAAATCACGACACATAAATTTCTTTAACACTCAGTTACAGATTATGAAACATTTTTAATATTACTTATAAATTTTTAAGGATAGCAATCCTTCAATTAATTAATTAATCAATGGCTGAAAATGAACATATATTCGAGTTTACTTGCCTATTTTTTGTATAATCAAATTTAATAATTTAATTTGAACATATTGGCACCAAAAGATGCGTAATTATAATTATGCTTATTAAATAAAAAGTTCAATGTTCATTATTTAGAAATTCTGCTCCGAAACATTTTAAATTTTGAAATTAAGTTTTAAAAGTTTTAAATCGCCCACTTAGCTGTGTTAACTTGTCGCAACTTCCCTTCCTCCTCGTGGAAAATCTCGGTAAAGCCTGGCCCTCATTTTCGTGAATAAGCATCGGGAGAACCATGAATAAGTCTGCAACCCATCTTGTATCTGGTATCGTATGCCGTGTTCTATGCCATGATTGAAAAAAAGAATACTTTATATTAATTAAAATAAAAAGAAACTAAATACATCTTCTTGCCATTTGGAGACGTCCTTTCCCGGTTACATCCTGGCCAAATGAGAGAGAAAAATTAATTGCGAGCAACCTTCCTACCTGTCGCGCATCCGCGGGGCGCATATCCCTAGCTTGATTACTTATTTTAATTTTTTCTCGCTAGATGTCACTATCAGCCAGAGATCTCATTAAAAATATTTATCATACATTACAATTTTTTTTTACATAGTTATACATTATTACAATTTTGAATTTATTCTCGTTTATTTTCTGAAATTTGCAAATTTAATATGTAACACCGTCTAAAGTGTGTTACAATATTGTGCAATAAATAAAGTAACAAACCATCAATATATTGAATCAAATATAGTAATATCGAAATATAAATAAATTGTTATATTTAATAACTAATAAAAATATTTAATAGTAATATTTTATCCTGATATTGTGCAATAAATGAAGTAACAAACCATGAATATATTGAATCAAATATAGTAATATCGAAATATAAATAAATTGTTATATTTAATAACTAATAAAAATATTTAATAATAATATTTTAACCTGATATTGTCCAATAAATGAAGTAACAAACAATCAATATATTGAATCAAATATAGTAATATCGAAATATAAATAAATTGTTATATTTAATAAGTAATAAAAATATTTAATAATAATATTTTAACCTGATATTGTCCAATAAATGAAGTAACCAGCCTTCGTATTAAAACTGCTGTTCTACAGAATAACCTAAAGCATAAAGTCAGCTGTTGAATGAAATCATATGTTATGAATTCCAAAATCATTACTATAATTTAATTAATTTGTTTTTGAATGTATTTATAATCATCTTTAAAAGACTTTTCACTGATTAATATTAGCATTAGCAATAATTATTAGACCTACATCATACTTTAACTACACAAACTGCTCGCATTCAACTGACAGTAAAATCGATACAGCATTACTTTATAGTAACAAATAATAAAGTAATTGAAACTCAAACTGTAAGGCTAGTTTCACACTTATACGGCAGTCGTGTTACTAATGTCGTTTAAACGACTCTTGGGGTGAAAACTGATTTGGATATTTCACATTTAAACGACAAAGGTCGTGGTCGTGCAAACGAAACGCGGCAGTCGTGCTATGATGTAGGTGGTCGTCCATTCCCACTGCAAAGGACGACTGTCGTGGACGTCCGAAAATTCGTGAAAGGCTTGAAGGAGGATGGAAGAAGGGGACGCTTCACATAAGCACTGCACGACACGACATGTCCAGTAGTTTTCTGATTTGAACCCAAGTCACTACGATTATTTTTGTTCTCTAAAATTTATTCATATTCTAATATTTAACTTTGATCCTGTTATTATTATTTTCGTGGTAGAAGTAGACATAGAAGTACTAATTTCTTTAGTTCAGGATCGTCTCATTTTATGGGACAAAACTGAAAACTCATATAAAGATAGAGTTAAGACAAAGAGTGCATGGGTGGAAGTTTGCAAACAATTGCGGGATAACTTTGAGGAGATCAGTGAACAGGAGAGAAACGAATTCGATAAGTAAAATGGTCTATTTATTTATATTATATTTATTTACAGGCTGTGCCTATTATAATTATAGCTCCACATCTTTTTAAAAAACGCTATATTTGTCTCAACTTTAACAGACACACTACATTTTACATATTATATTTACACTTTTTTTAAATTTTATTTTATTTTTCAATTATTAACTTATTTAGGCACACTTGATTGACCACATTACATTTTAGAATTTTGCCAGCTCACTGAGCCAATTGGGGTTAAAAAAATATTTCTTCGTGCATTCCTAAATCTTCGAAAAGAACAAAGAATGCACCAAATTCAGGCCGTCTCATGTTGAGCGGATGAACCCACTGCATCCTATTTCTTTTATTTTTCTTTAGTCGACGATACAATATCATTAACGCAATAAGTTGGGTACGCTCCATGGTTGACGAACGACTGGTTTGATCAGCCTGAGCCGAGTAGTGTATATGTGAAAATGACGGGCTATTGTGTCTTGTACAGCAAATAGTCGTCCACGACTCGGTCGGGTCGTGTAAGTATGAAACTAGCCTAACAAAGTGATACTGTGTCATCTTCGGAATGCCCTTCTGTTCCCTTATTCATCCAGGTGCCAAGAGCTAAATCGCAGATGAAAAATGAAGAGAGACATTGTAGTAAGCAAAAAGCATGTAAATATTATATTTTCAAAATTTTGTGAAGTTGGACAAATCGTTTGTCAAGTTTAACCATTTTTTTCTTATTTTAGATATGGTGAATATTTTTGTCAGCTAACAAAGGGTCAGGCAAGTATTTAAAATAAATAAAGTAATTTGCTACATACTTAATATTGTTCTAATATATGATTTTTAATATAAAGTGTTCACAAAGTGATTATTAAATATTACTTTAACGTTTTAAGATTACTACTTCTATATAAAAACATTTAACACTACGAACCAGTTGCGGTAATACAGATAGTTATATATTTTTCAGTACACAAAAATTAAAACCAGTTGCGGTAATACAGATAGTTATATATTTTTCAGTACACAAAAATTAAAACACTAAAACCATTATACGATAGAGGAAATTAAAAATAAATATACAAATATACCATTTATACATATATAGTATTTTGGCCTAAATGTCACTTGATATTTGCTAACCCCGTAATTGCCAGTTAAATATGTTTTTCAAGTAATTTTTGCAATCTAGAGAAATAAAAGACTACAATTGGAAAATCATAACGTTTCATTGGTCGAGCAAAACGTAATAAGCAGGCAATGGAGAATATAAAGAAAACATGAATAATCAAAATATCAAAATTTATAAAATCGAAAAAGCAATAATAAAAAAAGCGTAAAATAACAAACAAGATAGACAATGCCCTTTATTTCATAACGAAGACACGAAACAGGTATCATTATATAATAATAAACGCTACAATTTAGAAACAATAATAAAGGTTAACGAAATCGTAAAAAGCACAAACTGAGCAACGTGCGGTATTTATAAGTGGTAAGATATTACGCTTGATGCCTTTAATTAATATGGCGGGAAGAACATTTATATACGCGATTAAATTGATAGCATCGCATTAAACTCCTTGTTTTACTGTTAAGTGATTGTTCGCATGACCGTTTTGTTTTACTCTACACCGACGTCTTTGAGCGACTTGACATGCAAGCAAATTCTTTTTTTTTTGTGCGTATTTACATAATGTTTGACTCGATTTACACGATCTACATTTCAATGCTATTCAAGCTGAAAAACATTGTTAAAAATGCAGTAATCTTTTTTTAATAAGAAACAAATAACTTTAATTGTTACATTTATTTAGTTTTTTGATAGCTTATTACAGATGTTTCTATCAGATGTCTGTCTATTCTGTTCTTAGTATAGTTACCATATTGCTAATTGTGTTTTTTTTTTTAAAGAAACTTAATAATAGTAAAATAAGCGTAATTCTGTAAATCGTAATAAACGATTATACTAAGACTGTTAAAAATATACGATCAAGCATAACAAATTACGTTAAATAAATAATTATACCATAAATTATAATATTTGTAATGAAAACTAAATTCCTTACTTTACTCTTATGTAAGTAAATATAGAAATATCTTGAAAAGGAGGTGCCAAATCCAGGTTATTAACAATGTATTTAATGCAAAAGTAAGAAAATAGGTTACGATGACTAAAGGAGAAGCTAGGGAATAAACAAAGCTCTTTCCTACTCCATTTATTATTAAACTTTTATGAAATATACATTTAAGAAACAATGTAGATTTGTCAGTCAGTGACACCTATAGAGAGGGGAGGAGTATCGAAGAGGTCATTTCCTGTCTCAGTACTTCCTGTAGAATGTATCTGTGTCGAGAGGTAGTCGTTTCTAGTTTCAGTGGCAGGTACAGATGGGTATTGAGGTGGTACTTTCCCTTCCCAGTGACGCCTATAGTGAGCAGATGCGTGTGGAGGTACCACCCTCGTTTCCAGCCTCTATGTCTTGAGTAGAATCCAGTTGTATCAGGAGGTGATCATTCCCAAAATGAGCGCCTCATGTAGAAGATTCAGTTTTGTCGGGAGGTGGTTGTTTCCAGTCTCAGTGATGCTTATAGTAAGCAGATGTACATGTAGGTAATCTTTACCAGTCAATTGTAAAATTTCCCCATTCCGCTGATTCTGCTAAGGTAAATATGCGAAATAACTATTTACTCTTCTAATCTAACTCAGTTATCGTTGTTGAAAAATTCTTTGAAGTGATTCAGAAAAGTAAATGTTTGCAGCAAAGCCCAAGGTAATCAGTGAGTTTAAATGCATGTTTTTTTTCTGAGACATCTACAAGACTTGTTATCCATTGAAAAACATCTTCGCTCTGTCATTAAACTGTTCAACCTACATTTCAAGATAACGTAACAGAAGCGATTAAATTCATCTCATCATTCATTGCAAACTGTAGCCAAATTAAACACAACCCTCGACCGTTTAATGTCTTTAAAGATGAAGTTACTTAGCTGTTTGGGGAACACTGATATTTTTTATGTGCACAGGTGGTGGAGTGGTTTTCGAACGAAATATATTAAAGGATGCCTCGGATTAAACTGAGCCATCAATTTAAAAATTGTTTATAAACAAATGGCGCCAATAATAACTAAGATACAAGTAACAATTTTGTTTAATGATCTGCCTCAAGGTGCGACATATTTCTAATACTATTACGTTCAGAAGTATTACCTGTTCCTTTAATAGGGGTGTGAACTTTGATATACCCGTGAGAACGTCATAAGATAAGATTAACTACATGCGAAAAAAGATCATGATTGTAAAAATAATTATTATTCCGAAGGTTAATGAAACTAAGATTAGTAATGAAAGGTGAACTAATCTTTTATTTTAGGACTTATTTAAAAAATATTATACAACCTATGGTTTAGTTTCTACGTAGTCCTACGACAGTTTTTTATTCATTCCTTAAATACTTTTGCTCTATAAGTCTCCCTCTAACTGTGTTACCTCTAACCTCTCAGTAAAACATCACCCATATACTTCAATTTATTTTGGTTAAATTTTCACCAAATATTTTGAAGATAATTCTACGTTCTACTTGAACTTTAAACGTAAGATACGAACTCACAAACGTAATACCTAGGGAACAACATTCTTCTCGCCATTTCAGCAAAAACGCTAAAGTTGCCGTATAAAAAGGAAATCAAGGACCGACGATGTCCAGTAAAATGTTTTAAACTACTTAAACGTCCATTCAACCTAAAATAAAATTTTGTAAGATATAAAATAAAATTAAAGTAAAAGTTATTTTTTTTCAATAACAAATATACCAATAATCTGTAAGAAATTAATCTTTAATTAAAATTTATTAAAACTGTAAAGCATTGAGAAATATCAGAATGTATAAGTAAGAGTTTGTTTTTTTTTTTAATCTGGCTCAACACACTAAAACATAATATATATACTGTAATCTACAAATAAATAAAATATACCAATAGATAAATTTTATATTTATTTTCAAAATCCTAATTTAATTAGATTTTCGTAAGAGCAAATTGACATTTTTAATGTATTTTGGAACTTATAGAATATAAGCTATTCATTTCTTTCATTAAATATTTTATTCTAGGTTTAAGCTAAAGTATAGACTGGACAATAGTACCTGGGTTTTCCATTTAGAACAAGCTTTTCCATTTTACATATTTCACACAAAATTAAAAAAACATACTGAAAGTAAACAATTTCATTTTCAGCCTATAGTATAAACAATGAAGTTCTATTAATCGTAATTTATTGCAATTGAAAACCTTCTGCAATTTAATTACAGAGCATGAGAAAAAATGAAATGTTTTAAATTTTATCCACGCAAATATTCTAGGTAAATCTCTGTTATACAATTTTGAAATAATTGCAGTAATCAGTCTCGAGAATTACTCAGGAATGCCGTGGATTGTTAGCAAAGCAGTGACGTCAGGGTAGATGTAGGTCTACAAAATGCTCAAGCCAGAGCAGTGAAAGACTGGCGAACATTCTTGACATGCCTGGGATACTAGACTTACAATAAAGCGTAGGATGCGAGCAACCATTTCCTGCTCTGAAAAATACCATTGTACTTACATTACATTTGTCAATAATATACTAGTTTTAGGACGTTCGGTTTCCTGTTTTTTCTTAAATATTTATATTTTAAATGTATTATTTGTTCTTTATGGTATTGTATATATCAAGAATAATATTTCTTCTCTGAAATAAATATAGATTACCTCTAAAAAAAAGTTAAATTAAAGTCCTACAATACATTTACTTTAAACTTTAAGGGATCATTCTCAAAAAATTATACTAATTTTAACCTGAATTAAAAATACTAGTTATAAAACACATATTTCATAATCACTTTTTCTTATTACTGAGTAAAATAAAAAGCAACTCTAGCACTAAAATACCGCTGTAATAGGATTTTTTTATTGTACGACATTTACATGGTTTTCGAAAATAACTGGTGCTGGAAAATATTTTATTTGGCAAAGTATAAAATTGTAAGGAACACGGGGGAAACTAAACTTGTAGGCAATGGGCAAAAAATAGGATTTTTGCAAAGAAATACTTAATCATCTATTCTAACTCAGTAAAAAAAAAAAAAAAAAAAAAACTAACTCAGTTATTGTTATAAAATTTTTTGTAGTGATTCACACAAGTAAACGTTTTTAGCAGAAGCCAAGGACATCAGTAAGTTTAATTGTAGTTTGCAGTTGAAGGATCTGATTTCCTTCTTGTCTCCTCAAGGTTCGATACCGTTATTCCAGTTTGTTTATTTTATTCTTTTCATTCTTTTTTAATCCATGAGTATTATTTATGATATGGTGGGGTAACCATGGCAACAATTCAAGGTTATACTATGTAGGTTTCGACGACAACTAGATGAGAGCAAAAAAATTCATATACTTCTTTGAGAAATTCACTTCTAGCTATGGGCAAGTTGGTTCATTGCCAAAAGCGCTATACATTGAATATAAAGATAGTTTGAATCCGGCCTAGACCTCCCAAATTCTCATACATTAATTATTTAATAAATATTTGAAAAAGTGTTTTAACATCAATTGTCGTCCACTACAGGTTTTTAAAAAATTATTTGAACGTGATTGGATAAATACTTTATTCTATTAACGATGGAAAATTTGTAAAAGATCGATATAAGGAGAATGTAGACTAATAGAAGTAATTGAATAATGTTCTAATAAAAAAATCAATTGAGTTTGTTATAAAATTTCTAAAAATAAAAACACTTACAGTGGACATTGGCACCGTGTCTGAAAATTCTCACAAAACCAGACACTATATACAACTAAACTGCTACTATTCACAAATCTTTTGCATATAAGCAAGCAGACTGACTATTGAGCCAGAAATATTTAGCCTTCTACATTGTTCTGCGGGAACAAAGAGGGGAATTGTAAAAATTTAGAGATGCAGCAATTTGCCGCGGCTAGTAGTGATTTGGAGCAATGTTTGTTTTCTATCTTGAAACTCTAATCACAACATCAGAAAGAACTTGCAACTATAAACCAGAAAGCTGTTGAAACAATGACTTTAAACGGCATTAGACTGTTTATCTAAAACAATGGGTTCAATACTACGAACAGTCCACCATATTCCGTTTAAGGGAAGATAATGAAGTAACTGAAATCGGAGTTTTTTATTTCATGAAATACTGGTTGTTTTAATTTAATACAATAAAACTCTAATTTAAAATATATAACATTTTCAATTTACTGAAAAACATACTACAGATTATGACATAATTAATTAGAAAAATCTTATGGGTGGCAGAATCTGTCTAAAATTTATGACATTTTTTAGTTTTCAACTCCTGACTCCTATGAAACACAATTTCTCTTCAATGATAAAATTGAGCAAGAATAAATTCTTCTAACAAAACTGAAGTATTATCCTATTATTTTTAACACTTCCTAATTTGTTTTACTTTCTTTAGAAAGTAATTAGTTGTTTGTTATACAACTTTAGATTAAATATATTCTTTCTTTGCTGTAAGATTAGGATTGACGATTAAGGAACTTAAAATTATTGAATAATAATTATTTTTATCAGAAATATTTTTACACCCTTAAATATATTTTTAATTTTTGATATTTGTAGTTTGTTATATATTTTCTATTGATTCAGTTGACGTCAAATTCACGGATACAAAAATACGTATACAATATTTTATAAACTCAAAATCATTTTAAAAAACATATACCAACGTAATAAACTGGCATTGACATATTTAGAGATAAATGTGACAAACGTGAATTCGCTTCATTATCAAATCAGACAAATGTTTTTCTGTAATTTGTAATAAACTTTATATTACTATATACATCTTCTGAAGTGGCTTGATTTTATAAAAAAGTAGTAGATCAGATCTAGAACTACCTACCTGTAACTCTGCTCAACTATATTTATATCTTCTCAAAGGTTTTGAATAACCTTCTAAGAGCCTCATGCACAACAGGTAAGTACGGATTTTTCCCAAGCATCTATCTACAAACAGTAAAAATCCTACTGGAGACGACAAAAGGAAAAAGAATTCTTCACTCTCAATGATTTCAAGAAATCTCTGATAATATCAAACAAAACCAATTCAAATAAATGGAGGAAGGAAATAAATGAAAATACAACTATACAAGCTCCATAGCCATAAGTCTTACTTTAGGAAGGCATGTTGCAAAAATTATATTAGTCAGAATGGGGTTAAAATTTAGTTAAAATTCGTTAATAACAAATATATAAAATCATAATAAACCTTGTTTTAAGTGGATGGTTGGAGATTTAGGTATATAAGCTATACGCGTGGAGCTACATGAACTGCATAGAGCCAAAATCAATACATGTATCTATGGTTTCTTATGAGTTATTCATGAGATATATAATCTCAAATAACCCTAATTAATGAAAACTTTAAAACGATAAAGGGGCGTGGGTAAGATAAATCTTAATAGCAGACCCCTATATACTTAAACACAAAAAACATTATACAACTTCTATTAAAATTGAGTTCCCAATCAATGATTAGAACTATTTTTGCCAAATATCAAAGAATTTGATGTTAACAATGAAAACATTTAGGCCTACAGAATGGAGAACGCACAAAAGGTGATAGAATGACAAATTTTTCAAGAAAACAAATTATTGATTACGGGGAGATCCACGATAGATAGATACTCAAATTGATGCTCGTGGATTACAAAAACAGACAGCAAGACGAAAAATAGAATGGGATAATACAATGGATGTCATATGAATATAAAAGAGCAAGGACAAAACTACAATCGAGTTGGACAGATGACCTGAGAAAACATTTAATTCCTGAGTGAATATAGAAAGGAAAGGTTCGAGGAGAAGCCTGATTTATATATAGTAATGAATATTTTGTTGATAATGGCTGAGAAATAGTTAGATCTATGAGCTGAAATTATATTCTTTTTAGGTCTAGTATCTAAAACCATCTGCTGTCTGTCAGTATATATATATATATATATATATATATATATATATTAAAGTACGATACTGACTACTTACCAAGACATTGTTAGCAGCGTGTTATATTTCTTAGTTACTTAGACATTCTAACTTCTTGACTACCCTGGAGAATATATAACAATGGGAGATTCTTTTATTAATTAATATTATTTCAGTATGAGATCGTAACAAAAGAGCTCATATATATTATTATATTATTTTCACACTTTATATATTATTTTCGTCTTTTTACTTAACAATGTGTTTATTTAGGAATAACAATTATTTAAGACCGTTGTTTATTTTATTATTCATTTTATTACAAAATCACGCAATACACACAATTTATCATTTCAATATTCATTTATATATTCAATATATTTATTCATTTAGGTTATATCCATTGTTCTTTTTATTGTTATAATTTTAATGACTTTACTTCTAACCTTAAATGTGATTTATTCTTAATATTTGTTTTGAAACGTCTGAAAAATGTTTTAAAATACATTGAATAAATAAAATTTTCCCTCGTAATGAATGAAAAATCAAACAAAATATTTTTTAGCTTAGAAACAAGGTTAATATTGTTGTTTTAATTTTTTATAATATGATAGTTTACAGTCTACGTGCATATTTGTTTTATAAAACCTACTTATGTATTATGGTAGTGAGAATGTTTAATAATCTCTAAAGTAACATAGCAAGCGCTTTCCTTTCTTATCTGTTTCCCAAATACAAAGCACCAAAGGCTGGTGAGAGCTTTATTTATCTACTTGTGAAAGGGTTTACTTTCTAAGCTTTATAAATGTAAATTGGTGTCAGCAAAACCGTTGCACGACGAAGTGCTGACTGCGTACTTCTGAACCTTTTGCACCTTACGTGATTTGTTGCGGTCTATTTGGGTTTGGGATACGCATTAGGAAACAAAATTTGAATTTATAATCATGATATTCATATTTTAATTACAATATCCTTCATGTTCAATTGTTTAATTTTTTCACATTTAAAATATAAATACATAATAGGTAAATCTCAAATTTCTATAACTTGATTAACGTTATCGATTATTAACAAAGAAATAATCACTCAAGATGGTTGACAGGTAATATTTTGGTTCATTGAAAAATCTTTCCATTAGTTTTTATGAAAAAATATCTTTACACTATTAGAACGAATATTTTTAACGGCGCCTATCATTCTAATTTACATTTACGTTGAAATTAATAACCCTAATAACCTCATTCCAAAAAGCATTTTTTTAATGATATTACATGAATAAAAGCATATTTTATTTATAACTTCCTCTAGATTAAATCAATTTTTGTCAAGTGTATCAAATTATAAACAAATATATTGTATTTTTTTATAATACTCCATTTGTATATTTACAGTCTTGCATTTAAAATTCATTGAAATTTCGTATAGCTAACTTGAAAAATTTCTAAAATTTGAACTTGAATAAGTTACACAAAATATATTTTGTAACAGATTTGAGTTAACTATATAATAGATAATTTTAAAATCCCTTTTACGCTATTTCAAAATCAAATCAATTCAGCAAACCTTCTTTAAAAACCCAACTAATTTCAATGTCAAACGAAAACTCTAATCTTACATAACCTGTGATTAGTTTCATTAACTCTGCCCTTTAATCTTTTGACCCTTGACAAAACCCTGCAACAACACTCGAGGGCAAAATTTACATTTCTATCCCCCCATCCTCGTTATTTTATTGATGAGACCAATAAATCACGTTTGATCAACCCCTCTACTCTGCTCTTCAAGGCATATAAATAATTTAAACTCAGTTTTCTGTTTATTGCGTAGGCTTTTAATTATACTGTAAAACACTTTTTTTAATATGTTATGTTGTTTAAAAAAAAATATTAACACTTATATAATTGGTCTAATATTTTGTATTATAACTTTTAATATTTTATTTTCCAACGGTTATGTCACAGAAAATTTGATGAATTTGATATTATGCCACATTTAATTTAGCAAAATGTTTCATTATTAGCACAACTTTCCAGGACTATTTTGTTAGCAGGGAAAACAAAACAAGTATCAAGTACTAACCAGTGTATATCATTAATGTAATCGGAAAAGTCAAACAATACTTAAAAGTCAGATAATTGTTTAATGATATTTTATCAACATAATTAATCTATTTACGTTATTTTAAAAAACAGTCGTTCCCAAATACAGAGTCATACTAGTTTAAAACTCTAGTTAACTTTAAATACTGTTCTAAATCATAGTATTATTTAAACATGTAAATATTCAAACATGTAACTAGTTCTATTGGAGGTTCATCACGATTTCTAATTCTAAAAATAGCAATTAATTCTGAAGAAATGTATAAACCGAGTTGTTCATTTCCCGTTTTTTTTTAGAAAAAGAGATTTAATTTTAGGTGCAAAATATTTCAGTGGAAAACTATATAACTGTGTAAAATATTTATGTCTGACAGAAGAAAGGCATTATTCTCACTACATTAAAATTATTTCTCACAGATAGACAATTTTTATTGTTACTACAGAAACAAAAAACTTAAACATCGCAGTTGTTCTTTATAATATTATTGTCATCATCGTCATCACCATCTTCATTGTTTTTATGTACTTAAACATTATTATTAATCTTATTGTAAATTTGTTGTATATATATATATATATATATATATATATATATATATATATATATATATATATATATATATATATATGTATATTTCTTGTGTGTGTGTGTATATATATATATATATATAATTTGGATGAAATAGGCCTATATATATATATATATATATATATATATATATATATATATATATATAGGCCTATTTCATCCAAATTGTGGACGCTAACACTTCTGGTTTCTCTCAGCGCTAATCCAACCACCAGCTCATTGAAATGTGCCACTCTTTGTACAGACCTAATCTAGGGCTTAGTGTCTTTTTTCTCTTCCCTATACAGAAATGGCCAGAGCAGCTCTTCCAAACTAGCGAGCACATTCAAGAAAACGTAAGTACTTTTTAAAATCATTGGTGGTTATTTTTGGAGAGGGTTTTAGAAACCACCATCACAGGTACGACTTTACTGCAACTGTCTAGATCATTCATTATGTCAATAAGCGAACATAGCTGTTCGTAGATTTCAGCCTTGCTATTATTTCTTATATAATTTTGGGTTTTATTTATGGTCTATTACAGTTCAAAAACATAACCCTGTTTTACTGTCGTATTAAACAATTAGTGTTTGCAATTTATAAATTTAAAGATTAGAAAATGTATGCGTGATAATATGTTTTTTTTATTATTAATATATTTTACTATTACAAACCTTTTCCATTATTCATATCCCTTTTTTTTAATCAAAATTGTAGAGTGTTTTTGTTTTATCTGTTTTCTTAATATTTCGTAACAACACTTAATAGAAAAAAATTTAAAATATTTAAGCAATACAGTTATAGGAGGGATAAGTTAAACAATAATTGTTCTATATGTTCTAAACGCAAAATACAAGTTTAGTGCATTATAACAACCCATAATTAAAATATATTACACTGTTTAAAGCGGTGTATTTTTTTTAATACATTACTGTAGTTATTTATACAATGAGATTACAGAATATTTAAAATAATTTCAATGGGAACCAACAAACGTCAAATAACAAATTTATTATGATAGTATTGTATCTATTTTTCTTTTTCAAACTAATTCATACTTCAAAAATAAAAATATTTTTTTAAATATACTCCAGTAGTTGTCTCTGGCTAACTTAGATACTCTTGTTCTGAAAGTAACAAATGATTTATCTAATATTGTAGAGATATTTGCAATTTCATATTAAAACCTACAAAACTAATATTTAGTTTAAATTATATTTCCTACTTTCAAAAGAGATAGGATATCACTTTTTAAAGTACAATAATACAAGATACAAAATACAATGTACTAACTCCATTTAAAAATAAACATACAACAGTTTTAAAAATTGTTTTTACTTCAGATATTTTAATCACTTTGATAATTAAAGAAATTCTGTTTATAGACTTATTGTTACTATTTGTATAAATTGTGTTCCATACAGTTTTTAGTAGACGTTCCCAACTTCATTCTTTTTTACAATAACAGTTCAAATACACCCGGTATTAAATAAAATTCAGAAATAAATTTATTATAATATAAGGCTATAACTGCTAACCATTAAACTTGAAGGAAAAACATATTTCACCACAACAGAATCGGGGGGGTGTTATGAATAAAGCGAATATTTTTAAATACAAATTATTAATAATTAGTTATTTCAAATATCCTTGTGTTCGTAACTCAATTAACAAAAGATTAGCATGTATAAAATAGTAACAGCACGCCTCTTTCATTATATATATATTATTTACAACAATTATTTAATAATGTATGTTTGACCGTCTTCAGCAAAATAAAAAAGAATTGCAAAACTTTATTTGGTTCATTCCTTCTATTTCTTCCGCGTCACTCAGAATCAATTCTCGGCCACAACAAAGTGTCAGAAACAAATAACGTTCCACGCTAGAATAGAGAAGAAATGTTGCTTTGTGTTGAAACTTTCAGTAATGAGAAATCGATCCTTTAAAAGAAAACCAATTCGAACGTTGTAATAGAAGAAAACATGTGCCATACTATGACTAGTGTGTGACGTCAAAACAGTTTCATGCGGTAGAAATATTGAAAATTTAAAAAATGGAAATCTTCGATAACAGGCATCTATTATCGTTGAAGTGCCAATTTATTTCTTTGTTGAATTTTAAAAATTTCGTTGTTAGTATCAAAGAGTATTGTACAAATTGATTGACCCATATTAAGGTTGTCATTAAATTCTCTGTATTTTTCTCAACTAAACAAAACACTAATTAAAATATGTAAACGTTTTAATGAAATAAATTTTTCATATTTCTATTCAAATATAACAATATATTTCTCTAATAATGGTTCGTTTTCACTAATAACAGCTTTTGTTTCCGTTCCAATATTTTTCTGAACACAGTTAGGTAAAACATCATCATCCAGATCAATCTTGTATGTGACCTACATGACCTATGTGTATAAGGTTTTTTTCTTTAAAAATATCATATAAAGGAAGATTGGGTGGTTGTTAAATGACCGCAAAGAGACGTATAATTATAACAAAAACTTAATTACAACATCATAGTATTTTTCGAAACATAAAGTTAATAGAAAACAAAGTTATTTCAATATTGAACACAAGAAAACTATATGAATGACCAAAATAGTATAAGAAAAAAGTACCAGTTTGTCAAATTAAGGGTTAAAATAAATTAAATGAAAATACTTCAGACATTTTCAATGCAAAAGGTCCGATACATATTAATATCCGGAAAAGCACATTTTTTTATAATTTCACGACAAACCGAAAACTAATACCGAGGATACGCCGGAAGATAAAACAAACCTAAAAATAAATACAAAAAATATTTTTAATTTTTCTGGACTTAGTTTACTTGGCAGAACTAAATAATAAAAATTCTTCCACTTCATAATAAAAATTAGGCTATAGTGATTTAATGTTTTTCACCCCTTTTTTATCTAGAAATAAATTCTGCTAAGCCACCTTATGAATTTTAATTTTGTCAACATTACTAACAAAAGTGTGTACCTGATAGAGTTTATTGCTAACTTCTCACCGGTTACCTGCTTAAGAAGTCGGTGGAGGGTTACTTCATGAAAGCTGTCACCTGCAACCATCAGAGAATCGCCCTAATCACATCTTTATTCGCCTATTTTTTCTTCTCTTTTTCTGATTTTTTTTCTTACATGAGGTGAGATTAAAAACCTCCCAATGATGTCTGTAGAACGTGCATCTATTAAGGAAGCAATTCTATATATGTATATATATATATATATATATATATATATATATATATACTCTAAATACATACTCTATCTCTATTACACACACACACACAGCCATGCTAATGCCCTATGTATCAGACCATGAGCTATAGGTACTTACTAAACACACACACACACACACACACACACACACACACACACACACACACACACACACACACACACACACACACACACACACACACACACACACACACACACACACACACACACACATACACACACTCACACACACACACACACTCACACACACACACACACACACACACACACTCACACACACACGCGCACGCACAAGCTCAAACACTGAAATAGTTTAATCTATTTTTGTATTTAATAAATTTTATCAGTATGATAAATACATACAAAATGTTTTATAACTCTCCTTTAATTTTAATTTGATTAAAATTGGAAATAACTTTTAACTAACTTACATTAAACATTTATTCTGAAAGACGAAAATATATTTTAAAATAAAACAATTTACTGCCTACATTGGGTAACAAAAGACACAGAATAATCATTTTTAGAACAAAAACATAGTTTTTTCTTTATAAGTATGCCTATAAGTGAACATATGAACACGGGTTTTCAGCGCAAACTAACTAATGAATTTTAGCTTCTTTGGAACAAAGTAAATTCTATTTTCAATATGCAATTCCTGGAGTTAAAAGCTTTTCGCCAAGGCCCTATCACAACACTTAAGCTTTGTTCATTCGTCACAATTACGTAAACGCCATCACGCAATGGATCATTCTGTCTTTATATCTCAACAAGTTCAGGATATCCGTTTTCATACTTTTCTTAGGAATGTCATTTTATTTCTATCAAATTTTACTTGAATATTCGACAAAATTAGGAATCTTTGTCATGTTGGTAATTTAGTTATAAAACGTATTCAAAATTATTATTTTTATTGCTTTAAATTTTCGTCAAACATACATTTAAAAACACTTTCATAAATTGCATTAAAATAACATTATATTATTTGAGATTGCGAAATATTAAATAATTTTAAAATCTATGTAAATTATCGTTTTACACGTAGTCTAATAATTTTGAGTTATAGTAACTGAAAGCAGTTATAAGAGTAGCAATAAAGGTTGCTGTAATTTAAAACTCTATAATATGATCGAACCCTCTGGGCTTCAGTTCAAACACTAATATCGACTTCTGAAAGTGTTCGATGTGCGTTCTTATATGTTTTCAGTACTGACTAGAAAACCCTTTGTTTATCGAAACGTTCTGCTGACATTTGTAGTCAGTCATTACAAATATTCAAGGTAGCATAGTTGAGTCCGTAACACTAAGCGACTACGACCACAAGACAGCATCTTAAGTATATTACGAGCCACATGTTTGTCTTCTATATCAAGACATGGCCTTACCCTTATTCATTGCCAGTAATTAAACATATTTTCCGAAAATAAATCACTTTTGTGTCTACAATTTCCTTCTGAGGACAGGTGCTACCATAAATGTATACTTTTCAATTCCTTCTCTTAGTTTACACTCCCCTTATATATATATATATATATATATATATATATATATATATATATATATATACTCTTATGTATAAATATATATATATATATATATATATATATATATATATATATATATATATATATATATATGTACAAATTTTCAATCGTTAATGAAATACTATATTCATTTACTCAAGTTTAAAAACTTATTTTTAAACATGTGGATTATAATTGATGTTAATATAGTGTTTTCATTAATTAATTTTAAAAAACCTGATATCTTGGTCGGATTCGAACTGAATAACTACCCGTTTGAAATCCAGCCCCTTGGCTTTGTGCCAACTTTCACATTGCTAGAACCGAAGTACTTAAAGATACACAAGAAAGTGTTTGCCCTCAACTGGTTGTTGTCGAAATCTCTATTGTACAATCTTAAACTTTTGCCATGGTTACGACAGTAAGTAATGCTCTAGGATTAAAAATGAATGAAAACTATTAGGTAAAAAAAAAACTGGAATAAAAGTACCGATCCCTGATTTAAAAACGGACAAAGCGAAAGGAAAGTGAAAATAAACTACAACATAAAGCAAGCGACGATTAGAGAAAGAAAAACGAAAGCTCTAAGAAACGTTTGCAAGTGTATCAGAAGAAGCTACAAGTTCCTCCACTTAGATAAAGGAAAATTGTAAATTGCAAGGATATTCGCTTTCTATTTTACCACTTAATATTGTAATTCTGTCATATATAATAATTGTAATTATAAAATTAAAAGTTACTAAAATAAATATTATTTTGTTGACCTCAGTAAGAACTGATTAAATTCTTTTTTTTATATATTAGGTCTACTTGTTTTTTTACTCTAAATGACTTCAATGAAATTTGGCAAGCGTGGTTTGTAGACTTCCAAGTGCTTGATGGAACTTTAAACATTCCAAGCGGTTGATTCTAATTCAGTAACAAAAACACAAACGTTTCTTAACAACTTCATAATCTTCAATGGCTACTGTGCCGGGGCGCACACATTTTAATGTTTAAGTCTCTGATGCCGATGATCTGATTCTTGCTACTGGCGAAAAAATACTTATTCAATGTCCAAATCCAAAGAAAACTGTACTATTTAGACTTACATATTTTTTTAGTTCTTACAAATTGATACTTCTTAGCCAAATTTACCATTTAAAGATTAGGTTAACATATATAATAAATTACATGTATCATAGAATACTGTCTTAACAGATGAAAATGACTGACAAAACAAATTAGGTAGATTATTATAACGAAAATATTGTGCTAATTGTAAAATATTCAGTGCTAATCTTAATTAATTAAATCAATAAAATTCGTGATTAAAATATTTTCATTTTTTACAAATTCTAGCTTAATCGATTTTATGCTATAAATCTACCTTTAGATTTTTATCTAAAGTAGCAAAATCTTTTTGATATCATATATTTGCAAAAGACGTACTCGATAAATCAAAAGATTCATAAACTGTAAATGAGAAAATCTCACACCAAGTAGCTTATATCAAGCGTGATTTTTTATTTACACTCTTATTAACAACTTAATAGCCGGATTGCTATTTCACAAACATTTTTATTATTCAACATTTAACCGTTTAGGAACGAACTTAAGTGGGGAGATTGGAAGCAAGTGACTCCAAACATGTTGGACAGGTGACAAGTTGAATAATTGAGTTCGGTTTGCGCGTAATTGTGTGACAGTTGCCTGCTGCAGCCGTTGTTTTTAGATGCACTAAGTGGTAGACTTGAGTACATCAGTTTTGAATAAACTTCTGTAGTTTCTCCTTTCATTGCTTTACACTAACTTCTATTCCTGTTTTAATTAAAGGGTTACTCTTTACTTGTACACTACAAGTACAAACGTTTTACTTGTTTATTTGGTTAAATCGTTTGACAATCCTTATGTAGCCTATACCATACACGAGACAAAAAAGTAGCCTTTTCCTAAAGATATTATTATTTCCGTGAATATTTTAAGTACTTAATAACTACTCATAACTGTAACAGCTTCTTGGAACAATATATTTCTACATTCTTACGAGGGTTGAATAAATTTTAAGGTTATGTTAGACTAAATAACTATTTTTTAAGAGTAATTGAGTAAAGGTACTTGGGATACTGTGAACAGGCTCACACTTACCAAAGAGGCTATTTAATTACATTGTTATTATTAATTTGCATTAAAATTGTAATTGTAATTTAACTATAAATTGTATGTACTTATTTGATACTACAAATGTTTATATTATTCATTCATTATTGTTCGATATAACAATAAAAAAACTACATTGTTGTATCAATATAAAAGACAATTATTTTTTTGGTGAATAAGAAAGGGCACTTGAAATATCACTTGATGATACATTAACCCAAACCACACGTTCACTTTTGACGAATAGCCGACATATTCCTATACAACGTAAGGTTGTTCTGAACCCTAAGGCCGATAATTGTGACGATTAACATTTGTGTGGAATGAAGCTTCGTCTAAAGACACCACTCTTTTAAGAAAATTCGGATTGCCATCAATCTCATTAATCATGAAACCGGCAAAAATGGTAAACAAAACTTACGTCAACTTCAGATTGATGTTTAAACCGTTTAGTTATCTTAAACAGTCTTTCAGTTTCGATCGTTCAAAATCCACGCATTTTTTGGAAACTAACGCAACCTATTCAAAATACGTTATTTATACGTTTTTAGTTATTTATTTATTCAAGTTGTTTTTAATATTTCATTACAAATCAAAGAGTACTGAACAAATCAAACTACCTAATAAAATTGTGATCAAATTATCTGCATCTTTATAAGTTTTACAAATCTCTAATAACTTAGTAATGATAAAATATACTTTTCTAACAATGTATTCCTCAGAGAATTCGTTTTAACTATTATCAGACTGTATTTGTTTTTTCAATATTTTTGTCACGCGTTTCGGTAAGTCACCATCACCCAGATCAATCTTATCTAGATAATAAATTATAAATGGTTCATCACACTTTTGTGGCTAATATTGTTATAGGCCTACAATTTATATTTATAAAAAGCTTCCAATTCTGTTTTCATTAGGTTGATTAAATTTACTATTAAATATTATATATCTACTAATTTAATTAGATATAACAAGGTTCGTTACTAAACCATTTACACTAAACATGCACTGTAACTCTCTCACTAAACGCTTTTACTAAGTTTTCTACATTGTAAACACTGCTATTCTTACCACTTAACCAACCACTTTAATAAACTTCCAACTTCTAGTAATTTCTCCTACTAGAAGGCTCTTGAAGAATGTGGCTGTTGTGTCCGTCAAGCGAAACTTGATGCTCCTAGTATTTTTTACGGGCTACTTCAAAACGTTTTAGCATTACAAGAGGACAGCGTACTCTCGTATAAGCTCAAATGGGAAAGGGTATGTACTTGTCAAGCCGTTGCACATAAATCTCAGGTAGCGTGTTGGACATTACAATAAAATGGTAGCATATTAAGGATATTTTAAATGAATTTAATTTCCAATCTCATATAAAAATTATATTGGAAAACAAATTGTACTTAGTTGTGTGTAAATTTCTTAGAAATATAAAAAAACATAAATGTTATGGCGATGCTCCTAAAATTATATTTTAAAAATAAACAATTAAAATTAATATGAGTTCACTCATCTTTAAAACAAACGGAACTTTATGAATTCAAGATCCCCGTATCAAGCATGGCAATATAGCAATGTTACATTATATCTACAACCTTTCCTCTTACAGTATTGTTACGTTCTTACAGGGCTCCATTCAATTATGAGGTAATTTTGGACGAAATAACTATATAATAATGCACACATTTTTATGTGTGGCTTAGAGTGTGGTATAGCATAGTGGACTACTTTATAAAGGCATTGAATTTATAACGTTGAGTAGATGTTACAAAGTAAGATTATTTTGAAGTTATCAAAATTATTATTTTTTCTATAATAGGATCTATTTTATTATAAAACACTAGTTTTATAATTTTTTCAGTGTTTCTGACGTTTTTCTACATCTCTAGTTACAATTCTCATTACAATATTTTTATTATAGTATCAGGTGATATAAAATCTAAATTTCCTACAACTTCCTTCCTTGGTTATAAAAAGACAATTATTTGGTTTTATTTACAAATGTATATTGTACTATGTTTAACATATACACATCTCCAACGTTAGACATAAGCACTAGTGCCTAATCTTCCAGCAAACAGGACCAAAGCATGTATTTACATAAGCAAGCAATTACGTCTGCTAAATGATCCTTGACATGTATTTGTGTAGAAACTATAATTCCTGTAAACAATCTGTAACGCTGCCTCCTGTCACCCGCTAGTAATCCCCTTTACCCTTACAATATCCTAAACACAACATATACAGGACTGGTAAATACAAATTTCTGTTCAAGAATGATATTACGAAAATTACGGCCTCAATATGAATTATTTTATTTTTTAGCAAATCGTGTGTGTTTTGGTTGGTTTATTTTGTCGTTTATCTTTAGGTTATTACGCAAACTTTGCCTAACTAAAATGTTGTTAGAAGTTTTGTTTACTAAATAATAATGTTATTATTAGCACTAATAATATTATTTATAATATAACTAAGGGAAGCAATTACCAACAAGTTTAAAGTAATCAACATGATAAGTAGCTTCTAACAAAAATAACACTGAACAGATAACTAATATGTAAATCTATATTATTGCAAATTTATTTTAAATATTGAAAAATTTAGGCAAATAAAATTTTGGTTCAAAAATATTAACTGTTATCTTGAAATTCGAGATATTAAATGCTATAAGTATTGGGTTATTCAACTCCACTCCATAAATTAACATCTTAACTGACTTAAGTCAAGATAAAATTTAAAATTTTACTAACTTATGTCAAACTTTCTAAAAGTTAGGTAAAGTTGTTCCCCAATGTATTTTCATAACGTTGAGTGACCTTGGTTTATATATATATATATATATATATATATATATATATATATATATATGATCAATAAATTCCTCAAATCGATGTCAATGATTTTATTTTTATGGACGAAATTATGTACTCAGAATTTTTTTTCGCACATATGAGATTTTACCTATTTGATTTACCAATCGATGAGGCACTCTAATCTATAAATAAAACGTTTCAGTCGTTCTGAACCAAAACATCATCCATTTGGTAATATTTCTTCCCAGTTTCCGATTATCGCAAAGTGGATTTTTAAAAGAGATAATATCGTAAAGTTTTTCAATCTACGATAGTTATATTAAAACTGTACAAAAACAGAAATTTAACTTTAACAAAGAATATGGAAGATGCTTAAAACCGTATTTACAATTTACGTGCAGAATTTATAAATGCAATAAAATCCATATTTTAATATTTAAAATTTGCAATAATTAAATCATTAATATATTTGTAATTTAAGTTTAAAATAAATCTGTCATTTTTAAGTGTTCAATTTTATACATATTAATATTTACTGAAAATATAATATATATCTAGTTTATACATTTTAGGGACAAATCTTTGTAACTAATCACAAAAATCACACTCAAGTTCTATTGCAAACTTCTATTTAGCAATAATATATAATCCACAGTCGCCCAAGACAATAATTGAACCGTTGTAAATTAGAAAATATATAGGTAAGGGAAAGTTCTTTGGCAACGTATTGCCATATACAACGTATTTCCATTCGTGTAACAGAAACCAATGGTTCTATCCTGTTGTAAATAAACTGAATTGAATAAGTTGTCAATTTATCTGATATTTATTGGAACAGAGCTTATATTGTCTCGCGATACAAAACACGAATAGTAAATCAGACAATATATTGCACCATTGAAATTTCAAACGTTTATTTTTAGTCTTGCTATTCTTCTATTTATCTTCAAAAATCTACAAATGTTTTGTTCCTTCTATGAAAAATAATCACAAAGGAGTAGTGCGTTTGTTTATACAGTCTGTGTATAGAGATCTATGGATAAGTTTTTACAGAGCGAGGTGTGTTCACTGTTCTGAGAAACTTGTATTATCAGTTTTGTAAACTTTATTAGTTCCTCATTTCTTTATCCTTACAGAACAGATTAGTGTATCCCTGACAATTGGTGATATATTCGCTAATGACGATGTCTTATCGGACTGCGGATATATAAGCTTCATACTGCAGCGGCCAGAATGTCCGATGCAAAGAATCTGGGTAATTGTACAGAATACCAGAATCAAACCTAACCGGGTTAAATAATTGACTAAATTTATATATATAAAAATTTTTAAAACATTATAATAATAATAATATTAAAACTAGGGTAAATAATAGTAAAATGAAGAAAATTAGAAATAACTGTAGACTTAAAAAACATAAATTATAAGCAATAAGAAAAATTATCACTTCAAAGTGGATAGCCTAAATTATGTAAACAAAAAAAGACGGTAATTGTGTAGTATAACAAACTAGGCCTAGATGCCGGCTATTAAAATAATTGTACTTAAAAATTATCAGGAATAAAGAATGTAAATTAAGATGTGAGGAAAGTAAATTAGGCCTAGCTAGGGAAAATAGTATTTATGTAAAAGTAAAGATTAAATGTTAAAGTGTAATAGCCTAAGAAATTAGGTTATAATAGAAGAAGTCATATTTGATTTCGGAAAAATCCGCTTAGGGCATTGATTATAAATCTTGTCACTACGAAACGAAAGCGCTACAGTCGAACTTTGGATTAAGAATGTTAAAAAGTTAATTAAATTAAATGAGAAGAAATAAAGTCAAATATGTTATTAAATAAAAGGTAAAAATGCAAAGGACACATCAGAATACAGAAACGCCTTTTATAAAAAGGGAAACTAATCTTAGTTCAGAATTTCCGAACAAACAAAGTCAATTGCCATGGCAACGGCTTTCTGATTGGTCAAAAGTTGAAAAATGGATACTGGGACGTGGGAAGTTTGAAATTGGAGAGGACGGGCCTCACAAAAGGCACGCTATCCAGAATCGGAATGCATTAGGCTCTCAAAGCGAGCAGACGTGTTGTTGTACCATGCGATCAAGACAAGAAAAAATGTGCTAAAAACAGAGTAAAAAGTGCTACGATGTGATCAGGGGAAGGAAGATATATATGAGCAAGGGCTCATATATACCCAGAACAAAATTTCGACCATCAAAATGCAAAATTAAAGAAAATAAGAAGATTGACCGAAATTATGGAGAGACGCCTACCTACCAAGACCCTTGAAGCTGTAACAGGACCGACAGATGACAACATTAATGAAGATAAAAAGATTTCTACAGTACAAGGTTATATAATCAATTTAATTATTCTTTTTTAAATAACATTTTACTTCAAATTATATTAACTTAATTTCAAAATTAAATAAGATGGGAATAACCTAAGGGACTGATTAGTCAACTCTCTTAGGTTACCCAAATTTAAGTAATAAAGATTCAAAATTGACTTTCCATTCCCATCGCTGTGGGAATGTATGGATTAAGTATAAAGATGTATATCTTATATGGCTTTTTCTAAGTGAATTTCTAATGAATAACTTCCAAAGAAGTTAATTGTTCAAGGCCTAGCCTAAAGGCATTACATAGTAATATTAAGTGTATGAAAAAGAATCAGATTTTAAAATATGTTAAATTTAACTCTACTAATCAAAATTATATACAAAATTAATTATGGTAACTTTGATAATTTAAATTATATGTAAAATTAATGATAATAAGAAAATTTAAAAACAGAAGGAGATAATAATGTTTAGTTAAATGGCAAGTTGTATGAAATTTTGAAAAAATAATTAGTCAAGAAAATCCTGTGAAATTAAATAAAAACAATAATAATTAATTTGAACCTTGGAACAAATAAATAAAAATGTATATTTTCCAATTAGCTGTGTTTTCATTCTAGATAAGATAAGTTCACTAGGTATCCAGGTATAGTCTTTAAATCACAAGTGTCTCTCAAAGATTCCACTACCCGAAAAGGAGCTTGAACAGGGCTTATCGGAGGCTAATTGGTTTTATCAAAAATTCAGGGGTTGGTTCCTCTGAGAGGTTTATTCCTTGAGGCACAGGTCTATGAAATTAGGATCGTAGTCAATGGATAAACCATTACTTTCTTACTGACTTAGCAATTGAGGAAGAGAAATAAACAACGGCAAAGGTTATAAAAAGTAAGTCGGTAAGAAAAGTATGGCGCCCAACGTTTGAGGCTCGATGCTTACATTGTAACATCGGGTCAACATCAAATAGAGACAGATTTAAATCGACTAAGGAGCCTAGTGAAACAAAATTAATTAAATAGAATTCAATTAAAATTGTAAAAAATAATAGGAATCATAAAATGAAAACCAAAGAAGTTCTTTAAATTAAATAAGAGTTAATTATAATAAAAATGAAATTAAAAAGAACTTAGAATAAATAATAATAATTAAAAGGAAATAATTAAGTAAAATAAAATTCAGTAGGCGTCGGTAGGGCATAATATAAATAATAATGTTAGTTATTAATGAAAGTAAATAGAATACATAGGCGTTAGATAGACAAGGTCAAGGGAACACTGAACCGGATCACATCGAGCACAATTCTAAATGAATATTTAATTAAATACTCAGTATATAGTAAAAATATAGAAGTAGGAGAAGTTAGTAAGAGAATAAAAGGATAGTTAAATACGAGACTTTAAGATGGCGACAAGACAGAGAAAAGACACAGAACCATCTGAAATGATGGAGTTTTTTAAAAAAATGATGGAGGAACAAAAACAGGAGAGATTAAAAGAGAAGGAGGAACAAAAACAGGAGAGATTAAAAGAGATGGAGGAACAAAAACAGGAAAGATTAAAAGAGATGGAGGAACAGAAACAAGGGAGAATAAAGGAACAAGAAGAATTAGTAAAAATGATAGAGGAACAAAGAAAGAAAGAAAGAGAGGAGGAAAAAGTAGAAAGAAAGAAAGAAAGAGAGGAGGATAAACAAGAAATTAAGAATCTTTGGGAAATCATGAATAAGAGGATAGAGGAAATAAATGAAGGAATTACAAGAAAGAATGAGGAAATGGGAAATAAAATCCAAGAAACTATAGAAAAGATGTATAACTTAGAGGTAACAGTCAGTGAAAATAAACAGACTGTAGAAACAGTTAAGGGAGAAGTCAAAAAAGTAGAAAGAAGGGTACAAGTAGTTGAGAATAAGATAAAGAATATGGGAGAAGGGATAAATATAGCTACCTTGTTTAAATCAAGGATGTTTGAGATGGGTGATAATGGAGACAAAAGCAAGAAGGAATTCTACGGTAGGGAAGATGAAGACCCTATTGATTTCATTAAACACCTAGAAGGTATAATGTCCGAAATTGATCCTGACATGGAGGAAGGACAAAAAAGGAAAATAATGGAGAGACATCTTAAAGGACCAGCACAAGAATGGTGGTTGGCCATGAATATGGAGGAGGAAAATTATGATGAAGTTAAGGAGAGATTCTTTAGCCACTTTTGGGGATCTCATGCACAAGAGAGAATTCGAGGAAGAATCGAAAATGGAAAATATGAATACCATCGAGGCACAAACAACATGGTAAATTATTTCTTAAAAATGGTGAACACGGCGAGACACCTAACCCCGCCATACAATCAGGCGGAGTTAATTATGAAGATTATGAAGCATTATGGGAACAGAATGTATATAGGATGTTCCGGGATGGCGGCTACCGACATAGAGGAGGCGGTAAAATACATCCGAAGGAACATGGAGCAGGAGGCTACCAGGAACCGGACTCAGCCTAGGACTGAGGAACGGGAACCTGAAAGGAGAGGGTTTACACACCAAACGAGAAACCCCGGATACAAGGGAAATTGGAGGCAAGAGCCTTACCCGGTAGAAGGGAGAGGAAACTGGAGACAGGGGCCCTACCAAAGAGAGGGACCAAGAAATAGGCCGCAAAATCAGTGGCAACAACAAAGGCCAGAGTACAGGCCACAAAACCAAACGGAAGAAGGCCCACAGACAAAAGAAAAGAGACCACAAAATCCAGGGCCAAGTGGTCAATCAAAAAACTAAATGAGAGGATCCCTAATGGTAGGAAGGAAAAGAGGAGACAACCATTAGAGATCCAACAAAAAACAAAATATAGGAAATATTACCCGGAGAAACAGGGAACAGTAAATAAAGGAAAGGCGGAAGACCTAAAGAACAAAAATAAAAAAACAATACAACAGGAAAATAACAATGAAGTACACCAAAATCAAGAGCGTAGAGTTGGTGGACTATCTCTTGATATTCGTGCTGAATTGTTAGAAGAGGACAAGGAGATTGGCGAAGGTAACCAGAAGAAAGAAACATGCCCTGTAATTGACTGTGAGGTAGAAGGGCACTCTATAGAGGTAGAGATTGACACGGGTGCAGACGTGTCAGTCATTCAAGAAAAGGCTTACAACAACCTCAAGTTGCATGGGCTTAAGTTCCTGGAACTACCCATCAACAATGTGGGAGTTGTAACAGCCATTAAGACTTCACAAATAAAGGTTACCCGGCAATGCTTAATTCCCTTAACAATTAAAGGCACAAAAGTGGACTGCATCTTCATAGTGGTCTCCAAACTTCGGTCGGAGATGATTATGGGGTGCAACACACTGTATGACCTAAAGGCACGGATAAACATGGATAGACGCTTTGTGACATTCGAAATAGAAGGGGAAATGGTGTACCAGGACTTTAAAAGTAAAATACAAAAGATAGAGGAAAATGAAGAAGTCCGAAAAATATGCAAGATAACCCAGGAAAAAGAAGATGCATCAACAATAGGGCATCAAAGCAAAAAGGAGGGGTTAATGCGACAGTGCGAGAAGCAGGGGCACTGCCGAATGAATGAAGGAGGAAATGGACAAGAAACAAGTAAAGGGGAAATCTTAAATATAACGAACGAATATCAAAGAAAAATAAAAAATGAAACAGAGGAAAAATTAAACAAAAACAAAAAATTAAAAAACAAAAATGAAAATATAATAAATAAGGAAATAAATTTAAGACCTGAGGGAGTCAAAACAGGAGATAAAGAAACAAAGGACATGGAAAGAAGAGCTGCAGCTGAGATTAAGAGCAAACCAAAATATAAACAAGGTAAGGCCGAAATAGTGCCAAAAAGGGGAAATAATGTGAGTGGAAAAATAATAAATAAGAAAATAAATATAAATAAAAGTATAAACGTCGCGTCGAAACAATTAAAAGGGGGGAACAACGAGGTTAAAATGAATAACCAACAAGTAGCTCGGAAGCCCATGACTAAGACTTTAGATTCTGGAGAGATAACCCAAAGGAAAGAAATTGAAATTAAAGAAAGAAAAAAGAAAAACCCATTTACTAGTTCAAGAGTTCGAAAGTCAATTAAAATGAGAGCCAATCCAAATACGAGAAGAACCTTCATTTCATTACAAGTCAAAAACAGAAAAATAAAAGGTAGATTTAAGGAGAATAAGGGAAAGTTAAGAAATTGGAAAAGGATAAAGAAGAAAAAGAAAGATAAAGCTGGACGGATAATAAGAAAATATTTAAAGAATAAAGGATAATAAGGCAAGGTAAATAAAAAATGATCCATCAGTGACATAGGGAGTAACGGTTAAGTAATAAAAATAAAAATGTAAAATAAATCTAAGTAGTAGATTAAAGCAGTAACATAATCCAAATACATAGGACAAATAATATAAAATCAGTATTAAATGTGAAAGAAAAAGCCATATCTTAAATGAACGGGATTCATTGAATTTATTAAAGTAAAGGTTGTGTTAAACAACAATGAATGTGTAAAATAAGGATTACAATATACAATATTGTATAGTTAATATAAACTTGAAATAAGATTAAATAAAAAAGAATGTGACTAAGGACAGGAGTAATAAATGAGTAAATAGCATGTGAAGTGACTAATGTGACAATGATATATATGAGTGAAAGGGACAGGAAAGTAAATTGTGAACTTTAGTAAAATTAATTAAGTTATGAAGATGAATAGGAATAGTAGATTAATGAAAGGAATATGAAAATTTTAATATAAACTAGTATAAGTGTTAATGTTACTTTTCACAAATATGTTATTAATTATGTTTATCTGTTTCAAGGGAGAGAAGGACCAAAATTTTCATATATTTAAAAAGGGGGGAATTTGGCAGCGGCCAGAATGTCCGATGCAAAGAATCTGGGTAATTGTACAGAATACCAGAATCAAACCTAACCGGGTTAAATAATTGACTAAATTTATATATATAAAAATTTTTAAAACATTATAATAATAATAATATTAAAACTAGGGTAAATAATAGTAAAATGAAGAAAATTAGAAATAACTGTAGACTTAAAAAACATAAATTATAAGCAATAAGAAAAATTATCACTTCAAAGTGGATAGCCTAAATTATGTAAACAAAAAAAGACGGTAATTGTGTAGTATAACAAACTAGGCCTAGATGCCGGCTATTAAAATAATTGTACTTAAAAATTATCAGGAATAAAGAATGTAAATTAAGATGTGAGGAAAGTAAATTAGGCCTAGCTAGGGAAAATAGTATTTATGTAAAAGTAAAGATTAAATGTTAAAGTGTAATAGCCTAATAAATTAGGTTATAATAGAAGAAGTCATATTTGATTTCGGAAAAATCCGCTTAGGGCATTGATTATAAATCTTGTCACTACGAAACGAAAGCGCTACAGTCGAACTTTGGATTAAGAATGTTAAAAAGTTAATTAAATTAAATGAGAAGAAATAAAGTCAAATATGTTATTAAATAAAAGGTAAAAATGCAAAGGACACATCAGAATACAGAAACGCCTTTTATAAAAAGGGAAACTAATCTTAGTTCAGAATTTCCGAACAAACAAAGTCAATTGCCATGGCAACGGCTTTCTGATTGGTCAAAAGTTGAAAAATGGATACTGGGACGTGGGAAGTTTGAAATTGGAGAGGACGGGCCTCACAAAAGGCACGCTATCCAGAATCGGAATGCATTAGGCTCTCAAAGCGAGCAGACGTGTTGTTGTACCATGCGATCAAGACAAGAAAAAATGTGCTAAAAACAGAGTAAAAAGTGCTACGATGTGATCAGGGGAAGGAAGATATATATGAGCAAGGGCTCATATATACCCAGAACAAAATTTCGACCATCAAAATGCAAAATTAAAGAAAATAAGAAGATTGACCGAAATTATGGAGAGACGCCTACCTACCAAGACCCTTGAAGCTGTAACAGGACCGACAGATGACAACATTAATGAAGATAAAAAGATTTCTACAAGGTTATATAATCAATTTAATTATTCTTTTTTAAATAACATTTTACTTCAAATTATATTAACTTAATTTCAAAATTAAATAAGATGGGAATAACCTAAGGGACTGATTAGTCAACTCTCTTAGGTTACCCAAATTTAAGTAATAAAGATTCAAAATTGACTTTCCATTCCCATCGCTGTGGGAATGTATGGATTAAGTATAAAGATGTATATCTTATATGGCTTTTTCTAAGTGAATTTCTAATGAATAACTTCCAAAGAAGTTAATTGTTCAAGGCCTAGCCTAAAGGCATTACATAGTAATATTAAGTGTATGAAAAAGAATCAGATTTTAAAATATGTTAAATTTAACTCTACTAATCAAAATTATATACAAAATTAATTATGGTAACTTTGATAATTTAAATTATATGTAAAATTAATGATAATAAGAAAATTTAAAAACAGAAGGAGATAATAATGTTTAGTTAAATGGCAAGTTGTATGAAATTTTGAAAAAATAATTAGTCAAGAAAATCCTGTGAAATTAAATAAAAACAATAATAATTAATTTGAACCTTGGAACAAATAAATAAAAATGTATATTTTCCAATTAGCTGTGTTTTCATTCTAGATAAGATAAGTTCACTAGGTATCCAGGTATAGTCTTTAAATCACAAGTGTCTCTCAAAGATTCCACTACCCGAAAAGGAGCTTGAACAGGGCTTATCGGAGGCTAATTGGTTTTATCAAAAATTCAGGGGTTGGTTCCTCTGAGAGGTTTATTCCTTGAGGCACAGGTCTATGAAATTAGGTTCGTAGTCAATGGATAAACCATTACTTTCTTACTGACTTAGCAATTGAGGAAGAGAAATAAACAACGGCAAAGGTTATAAAAAGTAAGTCGGTAAGAATACGCATCTATTGCGGACCTATAGCGGAAATATGTCAAAGTAAAAATGTAATTATATGTTTTTCATATTACAAGTTACCACAAACACAGCATATTCACTTTTCAGAAATGAACACCGTTTGCTGAGCTCAGGCTGAGATGACTACTCCGACTTAACGAATTTTGCTGCCGATTAAAACAAAGAACTGCAATTCAATGGCAATGGTATTTTTGAAGAAAAAAGAATGATAAAGCTCACTATGAGTTTTGGAAAGCAGTTGAAAAATAAAATTTTCCCAACTTTACTATCTGTGCTCACGAAACATTATGAAGAACAATTTTTTCGACCTTTAAAACAAAAGAATTAAAACAGCAGTTCAATGGCAATGGTGTTTTTAAAGAAAAAGAATGATAAAGCTCACTATGAGTTTTGGAAAGCAGTTTAAAAATAAAATTTTCCTAACTTAACTAACTGTGCTCACAAAATATTGTATTTTTGCATCTGTGAATCTGCATTCATTAAGGTAAAACTCATAATACACAAATACAGATCTAGGTTGACGAGGGAGAACGTTGAAAACATATTAAGATTTTCAGTTTCTTCCCAACCTGCTACCATAAATGCCCATACTGGTGAGCTGTGGTGAGTGAAATATTTCGCCCATGGGATTCTAAGAATTAACAAATTCAGTTTTTCTGGAGTTAAGCATAATACATATTCCTACATTTTTATATGCAAAGCAGTTGATTTATTTTAGTGATGTAACAAACCTATGTTACAATCATACTGTTTGTAAGTTATTTAATGTCACTTGTACTTGCATCCCTGAATAAAACTTGATGCAAACTATTTGGCTCTCTAAGATATCCTAGTGAAGAACCCTGGCTTAGTTTGACAATTATCTCCGCGCTACTGGTTCTGAGTCTATTGTTTCTTTCGAACAATAGTGTGTGTGGTGTGTGTGTGTGTGTGTGTGTGTGTGTGTGTGTGTGTGTGTGTGTGTGTGTGTGTGTGTGTGTGTGTGTGTGTGAGTGTGTGTGTGTGTGTGTGTGTGTGTGTGTGTGTGTGTGTGTGTGTGTGTGTGTGTGTGTGTGTGTGTGTGTGTGTGTAAATGAATGTTTGCAAACCACTGATCTAATCGCCATGAAACTTTGGGAAATTGTTGAGTACATACCTGGGAAGGTCTCTGCATTGTAAGTATCAGGGTCGTAGCCACGGAGAGCACAGGGGACACGTGACCCCCTCCCAAACCGATTAATTTTAGCAAAAAAATATTAACTTATAAAATAGCGCTAGCGAAAGAGCTTCCCGACTACATAAATTTATCAACATGTAATTTTTAAGTGCCAAAATAGCAGAAAATTTTATTTTCCATCTTATCTCATTTCATTTAATTCATACCAAATTTTGGTTGCTAGGCAAAACTCAACAATCTAAAATTATTTTTAAACACATTTCAAACAATATACAAAATATATTGTGTATAGGAATGCTCTTCAATAAATAATATTCAATCAAGAACTTTTATTGACATTCTTTTCTCTATCGACTATTAAGTTCAACTATCATTATGTTAATAAAATACTAAAATAAGTTTAGCTAAGTGTTAGCACGTCATTCATTGTTTTTAGGCGGGTCAGCTAATTATTAATAAATAATAGAGATTGACGCATGAAAACTTGCGTAAAGAATTACGCACAGGTATTAGTTAAAATAATATATTCCAGAGTTAATATATTTCAGTAAATATAGAGTTACCATTAGCACAGAGGCGTATTCCCCAAGTAAACATTTCATTACTAAACTTCGTATTTGCTTTCATATAACTGAAAATAATCGGAATAATTAGTTTCACTTTTAAACATTATCAACATTAATATGTAGAAACGTTATTTTAAAAACGTTTGTTCAATTGTCATCAATACACGCTATAGAGTGTACACTTAAGTATTAATACAACACACACGCTCTCTCTCTCACAGAGAGAGAGAGAGAGAGAGCGAGAGAGAGACACATACACACACGCATATATATATATATATATATATATATATATATATATATATATATATATATATATATATATGTATGTATATATATATATATATATATATATATATATATATATATATAAAGTTAATATATTACTATTGTAAGTAATTTTATCCGCCATTAAGTGCAATGATTTTACCTTGAGTGATGAGGCGCCTTTCGGTCACTTGACCATTGTCGAAAATAAAAACAAGAAACTTTGACACTGGTAATTTCGAAAAAGAGTACATCTGCTCAGAAACATCAACAGATTTTAGTCAAATGGAGTGTTTGGTCAAATACTCAGGCTATAAAAATTGACTGTGCTTAAAAAATGTAAATAATTTTGAGATAAAGTATGTTTTAACAAAACATTTTGCAATTAAACGTATTTAGAACTTTGTTTGAAATTATAGAATCTAGTTTACAATAATGAGACTCCTGTTCTTCCATATAGCCACAGAAGAGGGACCCCATCTGGGATATATCTGACAAGAAGTAACAGTAACCTACGTTAGTAGTGAGGACCCCCAGGGTATCTCAAAAACATTTGCGCACGACAAGAATTTTAACTCCAAAAATGTTTATCCTCCATTCGTCAAGCATACTCCGTTTAACGCCTAATTAAACGTTTTAGCTAATTACAGAGATGTGTGTATAGAAAAGGGTGACAAACTTTTCTCAAGTTTTTGAGTGTATAAACCAGCTAAGTTTCAAAACCTATTGTTAATTTATTAAATTTCTCTTAAAGCAATAGACTGGAGGTAGAGTTAGAACTCCTTGTTTAAAGAAAAGAACAACAAAATATTAAAAATCGTATCTGATGCCGCAAACGTTTGACTGTGGTACTTATTGATGTTTATAGATATAAGCAGTATGACTCCTTCGAGGAGATGGTATCCTGATTAAAGTAGTATATAACTATTCAGAGGTTATACGCTATCCTAGTATCATAATTATCTGAGTGGAACGCTTCAAAATATTTACTAGTGTTGCAGAAATATTGGAAATTATGTTTAGAAATAAAACAACAGTGGAAACCCCGAATTTAAAAGGAATATACTTGGACACTAGAGAGGCCTAGAGAGATCTGTCCACGAATAGAGTTCAGATACTTTTTAGAATTGTGAGCAATGATAATTGTGTTACCTGCTGTAACACCAGTATAAGGAAACTTTTAAGGTAGCTTAAGTAACTGTTGTCAACTAAAACTAAGTATGGAGACATGTACATGATAGAATAAAGTTACCACTCCAGCTACATCTCCTAACGAGTAAACGGTTGGTTAGAAAAGTGTGTTACCTGCTTATGTATGACGTCACTTCCGACACATTAAATAATAACAGAGTTATAATACAAACTACAGCCCCTTAAAGACCCATGTGCCAGGTAGCATAGAGAAATGTGTTACTCCACTAAAATCGAATTTGTAAGTTATCATAGAGTAGAGGCTTAACTAATTAATTTCAATTACAACTCGTTACAGAAACGAGTATAGTCGAGACCATTTAACTGTGCACTTGGCCTTGTGATATCGCAATAGGCGAGACGGGAGAGGGAGGGCTGCTTTATAGTCAGTAAATAAATACTTTCCTACAAACATGATAAGAACTATTAAAACACCTACTTTCGTGAAACGGTCTATATTAGATAAGTACGATGATAGATTAGCTTCGGTACGAAATAACAAAAAAATCTTGAAGTATGTGTAGACATAGCGGATGCAGAAGCTGTTGATCTATAGAACGGGTATCCTTCAATTGACCAAAATTCAAGTAACCAAAAAGTATGCAATATTCAACTAACCAAAATAAGCGACGTTCAACTAACAGAACATTCTGAAAATTTAACATGTTTTCAGAAGTGGTAGTACACGAGAAAGCGGGAATGAGCAAGTGCACGGTTAGTAGGACTGTACTATATACATCCTAGGGCAGAGCTTCTTTATCGTCTAAATACTACTGTGCGAGAAATAGCTTAAAAAGTTGTGTTTCCAGTAATATTCAGAATCATGTGCACGGAAGCCTAGACATTGCACTATCCTCTGCAGCCTATTATAGTGTCGTGTGGAAGGTAGCATAAGCAGTTGGTTTCCCCAGCTGCAACCATTGACAAGTGACTCGATAGAAGAAAGTTGATTTTAAAGCTAAACGTAGGCTTTGAGCAGGAAATTTACAACATATACCAATAGGCTTGTTGTTATTAATTATTACATTGTGGCATTATTCCGAGGAAACGTGTATAATCGTTGGAGTGGGGCGGGACTGCGTATTTGGCTTCACCTACTCCACAGTTTAACAAATATTCAATGTAATTCCGATATGTGTGACGTGATACGATGAGTAGACGTAAATGGGTGAGGTAGTTTATACGAGAATATTTTTCCATAGGGTAGTGTAGACGTCAGTAAAGAGATGTCTGTTACAAAAAACTGTCCAAGACGCATCTCTTTTTACAATAATTATGTAATAAGTCAGCTTTTCTGATGTAATACATTTTTAAAATGCTTTTCGTGTTATAAATCAAGAGATGTGTTTAAAAAAGTCAAGTCCTAGATCAGAAATAATACGATATGATAGAAACTAGCCTTGGGTAGACTTAGTTTCTCGGAATACAGAGATTTGTCTACCATTAAACATCCACTAGAACGTCGTTCCCAAAGTAACTTGATATAGTCGCTGTCAATAGTTTCAAAGAAACTGAAAAATGATTGGAAAGGAAAATACAAAAAGTTGTCAGATGTTAACACTTGTCTGGTACGATATATACTGGCATATAACGTCTGCAAAAGCTGTGATTAAAAAACATAATTAAAAAATATTATGTTAAATAAAAGACCTCATATTTCTACACTTATATAAACAAAACTGTGATGAACATTTCGTTCTCGAAAGAAAATTTCTATTTTTATTACCTGACAAAAGTATAATTACTTTTTTCATAGGAAAACTATTAAAACATATAGGTCTTACTAAGAAGTCACTGAGTAAGATCACTTCCATGTTATCAGATTCGTGGGGGAAAGATTTCAACAACTAAATTAAAGGATTGAGAAATTATCCTTTTGTATACATAAAAATACATCATTATCCAGTTCAAAAAAAAATTGAACGAAGTAAATTATAACACTTTTTAATAAATACACAACTACTACATACAATAAGACTACTATAAATACACTAAAGCATTTCTGTGATTAAGCGATTCAGAATGTTTGTGTTGAATTAGGTTATTTTTACAATCGGTAGTTTTTGTGGAAAATAATTCCTAGCCCCTACAGCTATTAAATTCAAACATGCAAACATACACAGTGAATACACAGTTTATCAAAAACACAGCCCGATATTACACTATACTCTATACTTCCTGTGTTGCATGATGAAAGGTTTATTTATTTAAACTTTGTTATCAAAGTTAAATTTAAAATAACTGTTTCGCCTCTTTGTTGTTTTACGCTGCCGTTGGCAATATCCTTAAACTACTTTAAAAATAGGGTTTTCCGACATTTTTTAATATTCAACTACTTCTTATTATTTTTAAATACCTGAATTTAAGTTAATTATTTATAATACTATCTAGTCTAAGTACTTAGTTAATTTAATTCTTTTAAAAACCTTGTTTAGATCAAAATCTAACTTGACAATCTTTCCTAACTTTTATTTCTGAAAATGTTTCACAGGAAGATTTGTCAGAGGATAACGATAACAATCAAAATTCATTGCATTGTTCACCTTTTTTTCTTGATTCTTTTTTTAATTTTTAATTCTTTTAGGCATTTTCACACAAGACGATGAACATTTTTAAACATGTTTTTCTAATGACAATATCTTAAATTATATCGATTAAATTCATTATACATCCTACAAGCCCTCGTGACTGGAAGATATCTTAGATGTTTCCATAAGATGTTATTACATAATTACAGAAATATAAATTCCCAAAACAATAATAATATGTCATTTAATAGGAGGATAAGATGGAGGCCACGCTGCAATGCTATAATTATATTTTGTAACATGCTTGTGTCATCCGATCCCTATTTATGATCTAAACTTTTATGACTATTACATACGAAAAGATATATATAAAGTTTTACCTATGTAATATATAGTGGTAAATAAATCATTTCGACTATACTGGTTTGTATTCTAATTTAATATATTGGTTTTAGGGGGTGAGCTGGTTGGTCCTCGTCCTGCCCCTGGATAGCTGTGTATTTTGTGCGAAAAGAGAAATTGTCACAGTGAACCAAACGCCAGCATTAGCTTTCCTCGAGAAAGCCCCACTAGCATGCAACATAGCCTCTCTATCTGTCCTTCTCAGGACATCCGACGTGCTTTGCCGGCGGCTAAGCAAGACCATCCAAATAGACTTAAAGTGTTGTTTTGGAAAACGCAACGACAAAGTATTGACTCAATACGCCGATTTTACAATATTGACAAAAATCTAATAATAAGACGGAGAGATAAGGGATCTCAAAAAAGACTAGAACTTTGGCGCCCAACTAGGACCTTCGCATATAGATTACTATGTGAAGCCAAGAGGAAAGCTAGAAGGAAAGATGGGCACATATCAATTGGAACCACCCTTCATGATCGCAGCAAACAAAAGACGGTGAAACAGAGTGGAGCATTGGTGGAGGATAGCAACAGTAAGCTCGTAGTCATGCACTGGAATGCCAGAAGTTTAAGGCTGAAGGTCGATGAACTGAAGAAGGCCATGGAAGAAGAAAAAGCTAAAATAGTATGCATCCAGGAAGCATCCCTGCCGGAAGACAGCAAGTACCACCCTCGTTTTAGAGAATACCAATTGTTTAACGTCCCCAAGATTGACCGAGGAGGTGGAGGGATAGTAACGCTTATCCATAATTCAATAACTGTAAAAGGCGAAGAAGTCTTTAGGAATGATTTTTTAGAGTTTGGAAAATACAACCTCCAAGTTAACAATGACCTCAGCTTCTCACTTATCAACGTGTACATACCGGATCAAAGAGTACATGAAGAGGACCTGGACAGACTGGCCTGTGATGACAGGAACGTGCTGTGGGTTGGCGATTTTAACAGCAAGCATGGCAGCTGGAACAAAGGTCCTTGTAACAGGAACGGGCCAATGCTTTACAGGTGGTTATTAAATAACAGCCAGATCTTAATCAATAAGCCATATATACCCACATTCCAATCGGCATCTACGAACACATTAAGCACCCTGGACCTGTCTATAGCTTCCCCGCTTCTCCGGAAAAATATTTCAAACTGGAGGGTCGGCGATGACCTGGGGAGTGACCACTTTCCTGTGTTCTTCGAGATTGACGTCGGCAGGACCTTGAATCCAAATCGGTCGGCGGTCCATAGCGGGTTTCGGTTATCCAAAGCGAACTGGGATCTCTTTAAAAAGACAACAGAGGAGCTGAGCGAAGCGCATCTTATTTGCAATCTGCTATAATAACAGCAGCAAAACAGGCTATCCCAACCAAATCGGGAAATGACTCCAACAAAAAAATGAATACATGGTGGTGCAAAGAAATTGAAACTCTTCGGAAAAACCGCATCATGGCCAGGAAAAAATGGAAAAAATTAAAATCTTCCGACAGCCGGGTAACATATAATAGATGCAACGCCCTTCTTCGGAAAGCAATCATTTCAGCAAAAAGAAGATCATGGAGGAGCTTCGTTGGATCCATGAATGTAAATACATCGTCCAGTACAGTATGGAAGCGATTTAGAGCAATAAATGGCGAATCCTTGAGGAAGGTTGCTGCAATCACGAATACGGGCGGCGAGTTGTTGACTGATGATGTCCAGAAGGCTGAGGAGTTCGGAAGATTCTATTTTGCAAGGTCTGGGCGCAAATCCCTTGGCCGAGGCGCCTCACTCCACACGAGCAAATGTTAACGTGCCGGTCAGATCTTCTATGTTACTGTGATGACCTGGATGACAAGGCCATCCTCATGTCAGAATTGGAGTACTGCTTAGCCGACTTGAAAAGCGCAGCTCCAGGAGATGACAACATCCATAATGAAATGTTAACTCACTGCTCGGGAAGGATGAAAGAGCTAATGTTAAGCACGTTCAACTCCATTTGGGATTCGGGCGAGATCCCTCAGAATTGGAGGACTATCAAAGTCATACCGCTTCCTAAGCCAGGGAAAGATAAATCGAGGATCGCTTCGTATAGTCCAATAGCTCTAACATCGGGCCTAGGCAAACTAATGGAACGCATCGTTTGTAAGAGGTTGTCATGGAGATTGGAATCTGGGAATATGCTGGCTGATACACAATTCGGCTTTCGACGTCACAGGAGCACCACAGATGCGTTACTATACTTCACGAGTGAAATATACAAAGGTTTCGAACGCAAGCATTGCACTGTGGCGGTGATGGTGGCTTGAAGCTGCATTTGATAAAATCCCCCACAAATCCATTGTACTTCAATGCATGAAGCTCGGCATTAAGGGTAAAATGCTTAAATTCATTAAAAAAAACTTTTTGTGTGACCGGCTTGTGGTAGTCTCAGTCAACGAGGCAGATTCCTCGTCGTTTCGCATGGAGAACTGAATTCCTCAGGGCGGAATAATTTGCCCGTTACTATTCAATATAGCATTGCATGACATGGCCAAGGATTTCCCCAGGGAGGTTCGCAGCATGACCTTCGCGGACGATGAGGCCATTTGGGTGACGTCTTCCGACGGGGTGGAGGCTTCCCTCAGGATGCAAGAGGTTCTAGATGCACTGTCAAATTGGTGCTCCAAATGGTCGCTCTCAATGTCAGTGGATAAAACCGAGTGCACGTTATTCATTAGGCGCAACAATCAGGCCACCTTCATCCCCGAGCTAACTATCAACGAAAAGGCACTGAGATTTAACAAAAACCAAAAATTACTGGGAGTTGTTATGGATCCTAAACTTCGCTGGGGTAGTCACGTGAACTATGTCACAGAGAGCTGCTCTTCAAGACTTAATGCTCTAAAAGCGGCTGCAAGTCGTAACTGGGGTGCCGATATGCCAACCTTGAGAATTTTCTACCAAACTTACATAAGATCTAAAACAACGTACGCCTGCGAAGTCTGGGGATCTGCTGCAAAAACGCATCTAAAGAAGATCGAAGCGATCCAAGCGGCCGCCACTCGACTATGTTTGGGATGTACAAGAACAACTCCTGTGGCAGCCATGGAGACGGAGCTGGATATAGAACCCATTGCTGTCTTTATAGACAGTCAAATATGGTCGACGTTTCTAACTACAGCTGCTAGAGGCTCAAGTTACCCTCTGCGTGTTATACTCAATACAAAGTGCCTTGTAAAACAATCTTTCTGCCACAAAATCAACTCACTGATGGAATTGATGCCGGGATACACCACCCCTGATCAAATCCCCACGTTCTATGAGGAACCTTCAAATGACTGGCCTGAAATGATTATAAATCTGCAACTACCTCACGGCGGAAACAAGGGAGACCACAGAGAAGTGCTGAAAGCGGAGACTCTTGAAATGATACGAACCCAGTACGACGGATACATAAAAATCTTTACCGACGGATCCCTGGATAAAGAACTAGGCATTTCTGGAGCAGGGTACTACAACGAGTCGAATGCAGATAGATTTTTCATCCCAGCGAACTCCAGCTCAAGTATGGATGCAGAGCTGCTCGGTATTAACGCCGCATTGTCGGGCTGTCTGGGGATGATGGCCAAGTCAAAGATATGCATCCTTTCGGACTCTAAGTCAGCTCTACAGTCGCTGGCTCAGCCCTCCACTGGACCATATTCATTCCGTATAGCAGAAATCAGGAGGTTGATAAAAAAGATCAATTGTGACGGAAACGAAGTCTGCCTTCAATGGATCCCTGCCCATGTCGGCATTCCGGGCAACGAGGAAGCAGATGCAATAGCAAAACAAGCTTCTAGAATGAAGCCCACAAATAAGGAGCAGCACTCCCTACTGCACTGTAAAAACGCCGGGAAAAAGTACTTTAATTAGGAACGCCTGGGCTGCCCGTTGGGAAGCTGAAGCGACTGGACGACACCTGTTCCATTTGCAAAACAAACCTGCGTCGGCCGACAATTACAGAGACATGAAACGTCAAGTCGCGACAATTGCGGCAAGAGCCAGGACGGGACATCTGGTCACGGAAGCTTATTTATACCGGTTTAACCTTGCTGAATCACCTTTGTGAGCTCTTTTTGATGAGGAGCAAGACGAAACCATCGAGCACATTCTTCGGGATTGCACTTAACCCATCCCGGCGAGGGACCACATGAGGGTTGAACTGTAGAAGTGGCAGGACTTACTCCTGAACAGAGGGCTGTGGAGTTTGGCGTTCCGAATATATAGTGGACATCGGGCTATCGGCTACACCTAGAGCTGGACGCCTGGACTAAGAAGTAAGAAGTACAATATATTGGTTTTACAAGCCAATATATTCCTGCAGGCTTGTCTAATGGTATTTATCTATTTGGTTTGGTCATAGACTACAAAAAGCGCATTGATTACCTTGCTGCTAAGCTATCTCATTTTTTCTCATACAAACAGCATTGGTAATGAACCAAGAGCAATTAACCTGGAAACCTAAATGAATATAATAAATCATTCATACAAATACTATTGTTTAGTTTCTTCTATCTTTCTAATTAAACTTTGAATATTATGACCCTAAAAACATTTCAGAACTAATTATTCGGTTAATTATTTGTTTTCATTTAAAGAAACTGCTTCTCTAATAGTAATTTCTTGGTTGGGTCTCTAGCATTAGCTATTAACAGTATACCAAAAGCTTTCCATTTACAATTCCAGAGAAAAAACTATCTTCTAACACAAAATTTTATATCTAACATAGTTTCTGACTCCCCTTAGTAAACATTTAATTATTATAAATATACAAACACACACACACACACACACACACACACACACACACACACACTGTAACGATCTGGAAGGCCGTCCAAATTGGGAAATTAATAATTTCCTATTTTTTAAATAACAATTTTAATATTTAAATAATAAGATTTTAATTTGTGGTATGAGGAAACGTTGTAAAGAGTCAAGAGGTCAGTAAAATTTTGAATAAGTATTATTAAGACAAATTAAAAATTATAATAGCATGAAACTGTAATAACTAACTAAATTTGACAAACGGGAAAGCAATGAAAATTTTCTAAGTGCCGAAAAATGCTAACTTGAGAACTAGGCCACGTAGAACTATCATCGACATTTTGAAATGACCAGCAAGATCCAAAATAAACAATAATGAAAACAGAATTTAAAAACTTGAATCACAAAAAAGTTACAGCCATTTTAAAATAATAGACCTTTTTTCAGTGTTCTAAAAACGATAACGAAATTATGCAGGTTAAAACTGATACGTTGTCCAACCCGCCCGTACAAGAAAAGAAGCACGGAGCTTAGAGCAGGGGGAAGGGTTACATAGCTGCAATAAATACAGGAACTTAGGGACCTGTAAGGCAGTCTGTAAAAATTTTTAATACGAGGTGCTAAAGGCCGTCCTCTCCTATGGGCTGCATGACCTTGACGTGGTGGAGAGGCTTAATCCGGGCGTGGGGGACGGGTGGAGCGGAGCTGTACGTATGTGGCTCCCTATAAAAGGGAAGTCCAGGCATTTGTGTGAGTGCATGAAGGCGGCTCAAAAAAAGGGGCCAGTCCTAGCACCTGAAGGGTTGTTATCTGCCCGGCTCTCGCCCTGCCCTTCCCTTGCGGGCGGCAACCAAGAAGCACCCCTCATCCAGGTTGGTGGTCTGGATGGGCACTTACACCCCCGATCTGAAGGTGTTATGCGATCCGTGCCGATGTAGATTCGTGGCCCTCAGGGTAAGGAGGGTCTTTAACGGAGCCTCAGGGGCACCTGGCTCCACCCCTGAGTACGTAAGTCGCCTTACTGCCGTAAGCGGGGCTCTGCGGCGGCGGACCTTTATTTCCCTAGCTGCTCGTGGGAACACACATGGCAGAGAAAAAAATAAATTTAACTGGTCAGGGCTTAGAACCTATCGACAAATCTGTTCCTATGGAGGTGGCTTCGGCCCCCGTAGAGACAGATGGAAATCCAGCTGCGAAGGCAACAGGAAGAATGAGTGGTGCACAAAGGAGGAAAGCACTCTGGCTTTCCTACCATGAGGAAGCAAAGAAGGCTGAGGCGGAGGGCAGAGAACCACCGCCACCCCCTTTGAGGAAACACCGATCCGGGCAGCGGAAGGGTTTGACGGAGGCTGGGGCTAGAACCCGCCCTGTCGTCCCGGAAGCCAGTGAATCAGGTAGGACTTCTTTAGTACGACAAAAGAGAGAGAGGAAAAGGAAGGAAAGGAGTACTTCTAATTCTACTCCAGAGTCGGAGGTCAAGAGGTCTAGGCCTGCTTGGTCGGGAGGGCCGTCTTTCTCGGCGATCTCCGCCAACCTTCCGAGGGTTCTTGTGACCTTTGGGGATAGTGTAGGCGTGAGGATGGAGATGGCGGCGTTCGACCACCTTAAGGGCACCGTCATGGACCGGATTCTGGACACTCCTAGTGGAGGTTTTGTTCCGCGGTTCAGAGAAACTCACCTAAGGGATGGAGTCGCAGCATTTATTTGTGCTGAGGAGGAATCGGCCAAATGGCTGAGAGAAGTGGTACCGTCAGTTAAGCTCGAGGACGGGACTCAGGCAAGGATAATACTGCCTGATGAACTGATCAAAAGGGTGAAAGTGACGGTGCTAGTACCACCACCAAAAAGGGAGGCCACTCAGCTGGTCAAGTTCATCGGGATGCAAAACCCAGAAATTGACACTTCGAAGTGGAAGATCCTACAGTGCATTGAGCGGGGACCTGCAAGCCTCCTCTGCCTAGGATTGGATGAGGCATCGGCCAGATTATTAAAGGCAAGAGATGGGAAAGCCTTCCTGGGGACTGCAGAGGTCACTTTTAAGTGGAACTCTAAGGACCTGGAAGAGAAGGGCGAGAGAGAGAATCAGGAGAAGGCGTAGGGGTCAGTTGGAGATGGCTGACCCTCGAGCAATGATCCTGCAAATCAACTTGCATCACAGTAAAAGCGCCTCGGTGGTCCTAACCAGGTGCTTAAATGTGAGGCACACATTACCAGCGCTTGCTTTGGTGCAAGAACCGTGGCTGGTCAGGAACCGTATAAGGGGTCTGACTGCAGCTGGGCGCACCTACGCAAGTGGGGAACATGAGGGGCACAGAGCATGTGTGATAGTCAGAGGACTAGAAGCCACGCTGATTCAAGAATTCTCAACTAAAGACCTTGCGGTGGTTAGAATTCGAGGCAAGGGCGAGGTAAGTGGGAGCAGGGAGTTCATCGTGGCCTCCACTTACTGCGCCTACAATAGAGAATCGCCCCCTGCAGAATTACGTAAGTTAGTTCGGTACTGCAGGGAGAGGAATATAGGAATCTTAGTGGGCTGTGATGCCAATGCTCATAATGAGGTGTGGGGCAGCACAGACACAAATGAGCGAGGTGAGGAGCTCCTAGCCTTCTTGATTGAAGAAAACCTTGTGGTTTTAAACACAGGTGCCGAGCCAACATTTGTCACTTCAAACAGAAGGGAGGTTCTAGATATCACCTTCTGTAATAGACAAATGGTAAGGTGGGTGCATGACTGGCAGGTTTCGGATGAGCCCTCCATGTCTGATCACCGGATCATTACTGCTACAATGAGGGGAGTGGTTCCCCATGTGGTGTGGTTTAGGAACCCGAGAAGGACAAACTGGGAAGGTTTTAAGTCCTCGGTGAGGAGGCGGATGTCTGACTTCCGTGGTAAATATGGTACATCAAACGAACTGGAAAATACTGAGGCCTACATCAGGACTGCAATTTCCACGTCGTTTGAGGAAAATTGCCCTCACACGCGGATAAACACTGGGCGTGGTAAGCTTAAGTGGAACAGCGAGTTAGAGGCAAGACGGAAAGAGACTAGAAGGCTCTTTAATAGAGCAAAGAAGAAGAAAACGGCGGAGACCTGGCAGGCATATAAAGACAGCCAGGGTCTTTATACGTGCTTCTTGGGAAAAGTGGTGCTCAGAGACAAGCACACTGAGTGACACTGCTAGACTGTTTAAGGTGTTAGCAGGTGGACCGAGGGGAGAGCTTAAGTTTGTCAAGAAGACTGATGGTAGCTTTACTGACACCCCGGAGGAAACACTGCGTCTGCTTATGAGGAACAGTTTTCCCGATATTAGACCGGTGGGGGACGGTGCTCAAAACCTCCGACATACTGGGCTAAGAGCAGACTGGATTATTGCTGGGCAGGTGATCTCAGCGCAAAAGGTGAGAGAGGCGATTCTGTCTTTTGAGCCTTTTAAAGCGCCTGGATTAGATAACATTACTCCAGCACTACTACAAAATTGCTTGGAGGAAATAATAGGGCCACTGACAGGATTACTCAGAGACTGTGTTGCCTTGGGTTACACGCCTGGGCAGTGGCTCAAAACGAAGGTTATCTTTATCCCCAAACCGGGGAGGAAAGGTTACACAGAGGTAAAGGACTTCAGACCTATCAGCCTCACATCTTTCTTGTTAAAGACATTGGAAAGGCTGATGGACTACTATTTGAAGGAGGGACCTTTGAAGCAGTATCCCCTTCATCAGGACCAACACGCCTACCGAACCGGTAGGTCAGTGGAGACTGCGCTGTTGTCGGTCGTAGACTTTATTAAGGGTCAGATCAACAACAAGGGAATATGTATTGGGGCTTTTCTTGATGTGGAGGGGCTTTTAATAGTACCTCTAGACTGGCCATCAAGAGAGCAGCTATGGATCATGGGATTTCTGATGGAATTATAAATTGGATTATGAGTTCCTTGGAAAACCGGATAAGCACTGCATCCTGGATGGGGTGCACGATAAATGGGATGGTCTCAGTTGAATTATAACGAACAGATAATTAGACTGTAAAATGCCCATCATCAAAAACAATAACGCCTACAAACTACGAGTATACTGCGTTGGAAATCGCAGACAACCCATTTAACTGGATCCCAGACCTTCGCCTGGCGACCTTCTCCAGTGAAGAGGACTTCAACCGATGCCGAAAATTGCCCTTTACGGAGGCCTATTCAGCAGCTTTATATACTTCGCCCTCATCAAGAAGATGAAGAGGACTTCAACCGATGCCAAAACTTCGCCAACCCCCGAAGTTTTTTTTAGGGATGGAGGAGTTATATGAACATTTTATGTGAACATTTCATAATTAAATGCGTGCTAGGAAAATTCCTGCTTACGCAGCTTTTGTATTATATAGGTGGTGAGAACAGAGCCCCGGCAGTGTGTAAGTCGCCTCTGTATCGCACAGACGTTTTCCGCTCCAACTGTATGTACATCAGTTATATTTGTATTGTTTTATTAAGTATAATTTATGTAACAGTTTCCAAATTAATTGTTTATTAAATTCAACAAAGGTTTGTAAAAATAAAATCATTTTTTAAAAACCTTTCGTGCTTAATATAACACGTAACTTATATATATATATATATATATATATATATATATATATATATATATATATATATAATGTTGTTGTGTATGGCAAATGCAATTAGGGGGGGAAATTTAAACATTACCAAATGGATGAATTACAGCCTTGGCAATGTTAATGGCGCTATTCGAGTAATAAGTATCCATACTGCAGTCATTGTCTATTTTGAAGAGGGCACGAACAATGGAAGGGCAGCCGAAAAGGTGCTTTTTGGTCCAGTTGCGTGCCTGGGCAGTGCCTGCAATCTTCATATGTTCTGGAACCATCGGGAAGGATCTTCATGCCCTTAAAATACTTTGTCCTTAGTCTTGCTATTACTGTTGTAATTTCTCTGCTGTAATTCAATTCTGGTAGCGAGTATTATTTCTTTGGGTTTGGGCAGAGCCTTTGTTTTGCGACTGCGTTGGCATCAAAAACCGTAGTAAATGAAGCTACAGGCTCGAGTGTACTGGCTTCTTTGGCAAGGGAGTCTGCCACCTCATTTCCTTCGATGTCAACATGAGCCGGGATCCATTGAAGGGTACATTATTTGCCCATTCCACCAATGGAGAACATAAGAGAAGCGATTTCTTGAGTGAGCCTAGTTTTCCCCTCTCTGATGGCTTCAAGGGGAGATCTGCAATCCGAGAAAACAACAATACCGTCGGAGTTAGCACTTCCTGTCCATGTAAGGTAGATTTCCAGAGCTGTTCTGATTGCAATAAGTTCGCATGTAAAGTTGGATGCAATTCATCCTGCCGAGACCTTGTGCTTTGAAATTTAGTTGTCTGGGTACTTAAGAAATATACCCGAACCACCCCCATTACAGTTCGAGTCTGAAGAACCGTCTGTGTAAGCGGTTACTAAAAGAGGCCTCAATAGGCCGAGAATTGCAACCATGCCCTTCCTTTTGATTGGGCTCTTGGGCTCTGTTTTTTTTTGCATGGTTCAAGCAAGTCTAAAATAATTTTAACAGAGGGAGGTGGTTTGACTGGAAAACAAGGTTCTTGAATGATTTCAATGCTTGAATCCTTCGAGTTAATGTTGTTTCTTATGGCATAATCAAACTGAAGTGTTGAGGATCTCTTCAGCCTATTTTTAGCTGTCCAGGAGTGGAAAGTGATGTTGGATATATGCTGCTCATTGCAGCTTCTAATTTTATTTGTATTTTTATATATATATAATATTACATACGTATTATTGTACTATTACTATTATTATTACTGTTATTATTGTATTACTATACTCCAAAAAACACATTAATTTATTTGTGTTATTTGTTAAATAGCCGTTTAAAATAAATATTGGCTGAACTTTTAATCAAATTAAAGGAAAAAGTCTAAAAAATGTTTTCAAACTGTAACAAAATAAAGTTTTTTTTTTGAAAAGTTATTTTACACTAAAATATTCAAATTTATTCTTTACAAATCCCCCACATAAGAGTTACAGTTACAAAAATCATCACACATAATAATAACATAGATTGAATTTGATTTCATATAAATATAAAGTTTGTATTGGACATATTGATTACTCAGCTAAACATTCCATGATACTGGGCAATAAATAATGTCATTTATATAGCTGACGTGCACGAATAGGTTTGCTATAATGTGACTCCATTAAGTCTGCAATGGTGGTTACGCTTGCGGTGCAAAGTTATTCAAAACAGGTTATTTAAATACAGCCACTGTTTTAAGTTTAAAACAATTACTTTGTCGATAATCAAGAATAATAGTCATTTTGGGGTCATTATGTAAATAATAGAGAAAACTCGTATTAATTTATTTACTTATATTTTTGTTACTTTCTTGAACACAACAATTTCTTAACATTATGTAGTCTAACAGCACAATTATTTATTAAGAGATTCATATTGTTGATTATTAAGAGTAATTGTGTTTTTCGGTTCCTTAAGTATGTAATAGAGAAAAAGTGTAGTATTTAAATTATTGTTATAACTGCCAAACGAAGCCATAAAATAACTGCTTTTTATTTTAGTTTAAATAATCACAAACGTTTTTAAACATTTTTTAATTTAATGTAATTTGAATAATTACAGTTTTTCTAGTAAACAGTTTGTGTCTAAACTTGTTTAAATGACTACTTAGATTAAATTCTCAAAAACTCTTATTAATATTAGAAAACACAAAACTTTCCATACGCTGAAAAAAATGTGTATTCATTTATTAGGAACTGGAATATTAAAATGAAGAATAAATTTGAAAGATTTTAATTTTGTATTTTAATATTTTAAGATTTTAAACAACAACTCCAAGCGGAAAATGTAGGCATCGATGAAGATCGCAACGGAGCGGTCGAAAACGTTCTGTTTCAGTAAGATTTTATAAGTTTACAAAATTAAAGTTCTGATAGTCATAAACTAATGTAAAAGTGATAAATTAAATTTCACCGAACGTAATGGACTACAAAATTCAAGAGTCTAAGAATGAATTAAAACCTTCCTTTAAAAGGGCAGAATTCAACATAAACAATAAGATTTGCTTATTACCCAAACGTGTGAGAGAGAGAAAGAGCGACGCACATAAAGAGTCGTTGTTAAGATACTTACATGTTAATTTTAAAGTAGCCTATTAAATTAAATTGTAAAATTTTCAAGAGGTTTAATTTCCCCAAATAATATTTATTAATACTTGTGAGACACATCGTTTGTTCAAAGGTTTCTTGCTGCTTTTATTTCGATGATACTTATCTTTTTAACTCAATCATTACAAAATGCATTATATTTTACGTTTTAAGTAATTATATTATTTTACTTAACCTACTAGAATATACCTTGTAAAATCTTTTACTCATAAAATTCTTCGATCTCATTTTCATCTTTTATTTCTAACAACAGGAGACTATTATTGATGTGTTTGTCATATACAAACAACATACGATTAGAATGTAGCACGTTCAACAAGCCCTTTAATATATTTTTAAAACTTTCAACAATTTTTAAGATTAGTTTTCAACTTTCATAATCTTTGTGACCTAGGCAAAATTATGAAATATCTTATATTCAAACTGAGAAAAGTTCAAATAGGCTAAAATATTACAAATATTTACAACTTTAAAATGTTTAAATATATTAGGTTAAAAAGTCACTATAGCTAATTTTTTAAGTAAATTTTTAATTAATTTTATAACTGTACCTTCCTTTTCAAATTAACTTTATAAAGACCATTTTAATTGAAAATTAGATTCGATATTGTTCATTTGTTTAATGTTTATGTACTCTTATTTTCTTGTTCTTTGTGTTGGATTTAATATTTAATGCTGATGACTTTAAATATTTATAAAATGTGTATAGATTTTAAATGTATATTAGCTTGGAAAATTTTTAAAGGCCAAATTATAGAATCCAAAACACATCCAATTTGAAACAAATTATTCTGCGACTGACATGCATAATATAATTATTTGAATTCTTCATGTTTATTTGAGCACTGAAGACAAATATTGAATAAAAGATAAAAGAGTTGAATATCGAGTCAAATTTATTTAATTAGTGCGACGTTTCAGTAACTATTTTTTTACCCTTTTCAAGTCTGAAAGCCATATTACATTACCTAAATCACGCTTATAAAATCCAAGTACACTCACTATAATTAAATTTTTAGGAAAAACCCAATGAAATCTTAGTTAACATTGTAATAAAATAATCTACCAAAGTAGTGAGAGTCATAAATTAATCTAAAAATAATAATTCAAAACAGTAACAACACTGAGAGAATAACAATATTTATATTTAAAACACACAAAAATAACAAAATAAAATAACAACAACAGAAGGATCTATCATACAAATAACCAGTAACTAATTCTTAAATGTGTTTAATCTATACAACAACGGCTTATACTACATATCTTTATCAAAATCATTTTTAATGTTGATACAATTCTTTTGTAAATTAATGTGAACAACTGCAGAATAAGTCATCTTCCTTCAATTGGATTTATTATCCAGTATAATAACATTTTGAAAATCAAATTTATGCCCAAGCCTTTTATGTTCAAAGAAAACAAGAGAGAAAGAGTATTTATCCTTCTTACTATTATTCTCGTGTTCACGTGCATGAACACCAACCTGTCGCTTAGTCTCACCCACATAAATGACGTCACACTCCAGACAGTTTATTTTATACACCATATTATTCACACGTAATCTTACAGTACTGTCATTACCTCGTTTTATAAGATTTTTTAAGTATTCGAAATTATAGGAACTGATTTGATGTTGAACTGCTTTAAATTTTTATTTCTAGATTTCAAAATGTTTAAATATTAAAACAGTTTCTAAAGTTGGTCAAAAGCCAGATATTAGGTTGTTCACTGAAACGAACAAAACGCAAACATTTATTTGTTATGTGTATAGCTTTCAGTTATATTAACGCAAACACGTTATCTTAAAATTCCTTTGAATTATTTTCATGTAAATACTACTACTAATTTTTGAATCCTTAATATACTTTTGTATCCTTGTAATATACATAAATGTTTTTTTAAATACGAAAAATGCTTTTTTAAAATTAACAAAATATTATCTCTAGTAGAATATCTCTGCATTCAATGTCTTAATAAACGTTTTATTGAATTTTGAATTGAATAAAAGCTTTTTGTATTTTAGATTCAAAACCGTTTAATAAAGGAATGCTGCAGCGCAAGTTGCTACTAAACTCGGTGTATTTACGAATATATCTTTAATTTATTTAAATGAAATATAATGATTATAACTTATTCTCTTAAATGTAATATTAAGAGAATATTAAAAATCATATTCTACATTTATTCTATCTTAGTGTTAAATATAATTCAACAGTAAAATAACTGTTATTCTAATGTTTGATTTTATTTTATTATCCTATATTTCCAAGTTGTTTACGATGATTTTGCCATATCACAGTCTATCCTTTTTATTAGGATAATTAATCCAAAACAATTTCTATTAGTTGTACACTTGCTTATACTACTATCTGTCTTAGGGAAACAATAGCTCTTTAGGACAGTGAGTTTCAATAGTTCAGTCTTCTGGCTGCAGTAAATCTTCAAGAACTTCGTAACTGTAAATGCAGCCATAGTCCCAGTATAGTTCACGAAATAGTCTTTCAAGTAGTGAAAGTGAATAATTCCCATCCTCCTCGTCGGCTTAAGTGGTATCAAGGGTCTTGTGAACCACGAGAGTCGTCATCCTTTATTCCCTGGGGACCGACTTACTTTCTTCTGTACGTTTTCTTCATAAAAAAGTTAGAATACGATCTTGATGAACGACGGGGTGATCTAATAACATTTGCCTGTTCAACCTCGATTGCATCGATCATTATTTTGGGCGCCAGTCAGGAAAGAGCACTCCCAAAATAGTGACGTGAGACCTTCGAGCAGAATCTTCTTAGTAGAATTTTCCAGACATTAGGTTTTCTTCTTCTTTCAATAAAAGAAATTATAAGAATCCCAAAATTTACTTTAATGAGTTCTCTGTATTCTGATTTGGACAAAGTCAGCGAACCAAAAGCGTCGCAGTGTGAACCAAAGGTGTGTGACCCCAGTTTACAACCGTTGTCTATCTACTTACATTGGTCTTCCAGAATCAGCACCATTCTTGAATTTACTGGGATTATTAAGAAACATTCACAGTAAAGATAGGCCTAAATATTGAACTTAGTGTAATGTAACAGTTTAAATCTAAGTGAACTTACACTTAGGTGTAAAGTGGACTCCAGCACTTTACCGATTTGCCTATCACTTGAAAGCCAATGTTCGTGTGACCTCCGATATGGATTTCACATAATACACATTTTACAGTAACCTTCTTAAACCGCAAGCAATCTCACTGCATTTACTATCAGGCTGTATGACCAACTAATTTCATATAATAGATAAATATATAGAACAAATAATTAGTAATCCATTAAAACCTCTTTTAACCGAAATAGCATCTAACGGAAACGACCCAGAATTGGTTTTGTTAATACTGTACCACTAGGCTAACTGGCGTTTTTATAATAAATTTAGATATTGCTGTAAGGAAACATTGTTAAAATAAAATACAGAAAAAGATAGAACAGTTCTTGTATGTCACGATTTACTTTTTTAGATTTCATGTATTGATAGAAGAAGTTGTAATTGTATCTGTATATATGCATATGTACATATAGAAACATTAACAGGTTATTAAACGTATGTTTTATATAACCTATAAATGGTATTTTTATAATTACCTTCACGTTTCTACTATAAATCTAGAAATAATTCACATTTTCTAACTGAAATTTAGCTTTCCCCACATTTATGTGGATAACGGATATGTTACTGATATATATGTGTGTGTGTGTGTGTGTGTCTGTGTGTGTATGTGTGTGTCTCTGTGTGTGTGTGTGTGTGTGTGTGTTTGTGTGTGTGTGTGTGTGTGTGTGTGTGTGTGTGTGTGTGTGTGTGTGTGTGTGTGTGTGTGTGTGTGTGTGTGTGTGTGTGTGTGTGTGTGTGTGTGTGTGTGTGTGTGTGTGTGTGTGTGTGTGTGTGTGTGTGTGTGTGTGTGTGTGTGAGTGTATGTGTGTGCTCAGGTATATATATTATGACGCTCAATCATATGTCAGCCTTGAATTCATTTATAGTTTAGCAGTAACAGTATTTAATTGTTTATCCCCCAAGGAACTGAAACTCTTAGTCGTTTGATATTTATCCATTCGGTGCATGGAGTGGATATAATAAGTCTATATGCGATTACATCCGGTTCATTACCTTTTACCTCCAAATAATAGTCACTAATAAAGAGGAAAATCATAATCTACTAATAATCTTAGATAATCTTTTCCTGACACATTTTTCATCATAATCTAATATAATGTTTCATGAGTAGTACGAAATTTAATTCAGTTTTCGCGAAATTATTTTTTTATATTCTATCCTCTTTAAAACTAATAAATTTTTTTACATATAATTTCCCGCATTTCTTTTGCTTTTTTCAACTTAAGACTATCTCTAGTCTACACTTACCATAAAAGGAAAGTTTTTATAATTAAAAGTATACTTAAATTTAAATAAATATATAATCTAATGTTATAACTTCACAAGTTTTTATTTTTTTTAATAAAACCCATGACATATTCAATTACAATGTATAGTACTTAGTATATTAAAGTAAAATGATCGATATTAACTAAACTCCGATGTTTATATGTTTATATCTTTATTCCCTAAAACTGTCCCTTTTATTCTTCATTGGATAATTATTTTTATTTTCTCTTTAATTTGGTTAATATTCCCTTCATTACGCAATTTAAAATAAATCATTACTTTATATTAGGCAAATGAAAGTTTTTGTTTAATTTTATATTTTTAAATTTAATTTGTTACTATTGTAATGCTAAACAAGTGAATTCAATTTTGTCTCTTTAACAATGTTGAAATTTACCTTTATATGTGCATATAATTTAATTAGCAATTTACACAATTGTATTACTCTTTGTATACAGGAACTGAACGGGTAATATGTTTAAGTAAATTAATAATTTATTAAAATTCAATTCAGTGTTGTTGCTAAAAAAATATAAATAAATGGGCTGTAGAAGTTATCTACATTAATGATACTTACGTAACTGTAATGATCTAAATCTAAATGATGTCATTGTTTGCTGTGGCTATACCACCATACAAATCTAACTTGGCATTTCAATTCATCAACTAAAGTACATTATTTTACAGTAATTTATAGAGAAACCGATATTTAGCTTATTAAAAAAAACGTGTGGCCTTACGAAACAATTAAAATAACTAAAACTATTTATTTTTATCATTACATTTATAATAACTACATTTTATGCATAGTGTCCAGTCGTTTTTAAAACTATAGAACCAATTCACTATAGAACCAAAATTCGACCTATATTCCATGTTCAAAAAAAGATCAGGAAATGTTTAAACAGGTCTATTCTTGAATACAAAAATGTGTAATATCATATTGTTAATCTTATTTACATATTTATTACACAAGTAATTCGTCTATTTTAATTACTCCGGGTAAATCACAAACAGAAGCTAATAGAGCCAGTTGTGTAACTAAAGTCGTAAATAATGTAAGCTGAGTCGAAGAAACTAAAGCAGCTGTTTAAAAATGAAGGACAAATTATTTGCTACGTAGGAAATTGTTGTATCTAAGATGTTAGAAATTTTTTTTAAATAACTGCTGTCTAGACATATATTTAAGGCAACATACATAAATAAGGAGTCATACATTTGATAATAAATACACAAAAACCTCTTAACCACAAACTTTCTTTAATTTACCCTAATGTACATTTCAGTTACAAAGTAACCATCCTCAGAGGGATAACATACAAAGACTCATGTCTTTGTATGTTATCCCTCTGAGGATGGTTACTTTGTAACTGAAATGTACATTAGGGTAAATTAAAGAAAGTTTGTGGTTAAGAGGTTTTTGTGTATTTATTATTAAATTCAACCACAGTATATTCCTAATAAATAGTAGCATACATTTGATATTTTTCTTTAAGCAGGCAGTAAAAGTAAAACATTTCCATACTCTCCCTTTTACATGTAGCTTACACAACTGTTATAACACAAATGTAATTTTTTATAATTCTCTGTTATTTTATATTTTTCTAAAACAATAACGTATGTAATTTTTTTTAATAAACCACACTTTACCACAGCTTCCAGTTTTCAGACACTATTTTATAAATGTCTCTTGTTTTCTTTGTTTCCATTTCTTGTCTCATGAACAAAGCACCGAGCATCGTTTCATGTCTAGTTTTTTTTTCACAGAAGTGCTCTTATGTCCTGTTGTACATTTTACATGTCCGGAGAAAATGTCTACTCTCTTCCTGCGGGCTTACATCCTTTTAACTGAACAAATCCTTATCTTTGTAAAGAAACATGTATATTTACTAACAGTTTTTATTTCAAAACGAAATGTATTACGGTTTAAAAGTCACACTTTAAAAGCTATTTTATGTAAATATTTACACTAACTTTAGTATTAATTAAAATCAAATAGGAAATTGATAAAAAGTTTCAAAATAATTATTACTCTAAATAACTGTAATACGTCCGTCAGCATTTAGTGGCAAAAGTTTCCTGTGTCACCTAAATTATATTTATCCTGTTAATGTTAAACAAGAATTAAATTATTTTATAATTAGGTAACAGAAAAGAAAAGTTATTATTACGCATAAATATAGTATAACAATATAAACTTAAATAGGTAAAACAATATTATAGAACGATTTTCTTAGTTTTATATTAACTAAAAAATACAATAATTATTCTGTAATTTGTGCAATATAAGCGTTGCCGATATGACTAAACATTTTGATAATTTTAAGCATAAACCATCAGGTAATGTAGAAAAAAATGGACACTTTGGTTAACATTTTTAAGTAAACAGAATTATATTAACACTAGGTATGATCTCACTAAGTTACTGCAATAGTCAGATTGATAACAATCCTGAATAATTACACTAGACGTCTATTTCTATAAACAAACACACACACACACACACAAACACATACACTGTAACGAGCTTAAATTGTAAATTTAAGAATTACAATAAAAATTTTAAATTGAAACTTTTTAAAAATAATATTATTCATAAAAAGAAAGGAGTAAACCAAAATGTAATGCCATAAGCATAAAATAAATTATCTTAAAAAATAGAAATAAATAATAGACAAAGCCATTTGAAACGAAAGGGTTTTTTGTAAAATTGAAAGAGTTAGAAAAAGTCAAAACTATGTTACAGAGAACATCGACATTCAAGGAGAAACTGCATGAATAATGAAGAAGAAAATCAAGATAGGAAGAACCTCGAAAATGGAAAATTAAAATTTTATTTTGAAATAAAGGATTTGGACAAATACTTGGAGCGGTTTGGAAAGACAACGAGACACTTTGAGGAAATGACGTAACACCGCCCGACACATCACACCACCCACGAAGCATCGCATTGAAATAGAAAAAATAAACTCCACTGCTAAACTGCGGACAAAGACAAAGTTTTAAAAAGTGTAAAAAGAGACAAATGCAGTACTATAAGGGTTCAGGGTGGTAGCCTTTATGTAATCTTGTGCGTTTCAAAAAAACTCTTTTAGAGAGGAAACTCAATAAAAGCGCTTTTTTTAAAATTAACATCACGTTGTGTTGAGTTTTTCCAACTAAAGAGATCTCAAAAATTAACAAAATCTAAAAGGAATGAAGTATAAAATGTTAATGATAAATAGTGATTAAATTAAAAATTAACAGAAGTCAAGTTTAAATAAAGTAAAACCATTTGTTAGAGAAGAATTTGGATAAATGTAAATTCGTAAATTTTAACTAAATTAGTCCACAATTAAAGACGAAACTAGACTTAAATTAGAAACGATGACATACTTAGTTCGGAAAATTATAAGCTATATACTTTTAAAAGATAAATAAAATGTACTAAAAATAATAAAGGGTTAAAACGTTAACCAAAATAAAGAATAAGAAACTTTCTCCATGACGCCAATTCTACTAACCGCCGGCAGAGGTAGGTGACAAAGACAGAAAAGAAAATGCAAAAAAAGTGTGCGTTCAAAATTAAATGTCATAACTTAGCTTCTCTCTCTTTCAATTAAAATTAAAATTAAGTTTAACTATTTTGGGGGAATTTAAAATATTAAAAAGTAAAATAAAAAACTTTTGTAAAATTTTAAAAGGTGAAAATTAATAACAAAAAGGCTTTGTTAAAGTAAAACAAATTATTGTAACGTCATTTTGACGTAGGTAACTAGACAAAATGGTGGACACCAAATAGTAAACAAGACCATAGAAATAAGTATTAAGATGAATGTATGAATTAAAAAAAGTATATTTTGAGTAAATAACAAACAGACAGTTTTAGTACTCAATAAATATGGAGTAAAAGTCAATCTATTTCAGTTGTAAATTGCAGTTAATTAGAGGCAAAAATATTAGTGATTTCATGGCTAAATGGTCAATTTGCATAGTTTGGGATACGTTTGAACTTAAATTTAATTGTTTCAATTTTCATAGACAAATTTTGTGGTCAAATCAGAGTAAATGTTGAGTTAAGTTTAGAATTTCAGTTGTTTAAAGAGAAATTTTGTATTTTCAAGACGAAAAATGGGGTTAAATTTTTCATTTAAATTAAATATTATAAATAAATTAGTTACATGATTCTACAGTTAAGATCAGACTATAAATTATTTTTTCAAAAGTAGCGTTAAAATTTAAAAACATAATGATCTCAAAAACTTAGAAAAATAGTAAATACTTTTTCTGAAAATAATTGGGTTTAATATTACTATAAAAAGGAAAACATTGGTTATAAGAAAAACTGAGAGTCTCAAATTTTATATGTTACAAACTGTGTTCTTCTGGAAATTTGATTATTAGAAAAATAAAAACCATGTCTCTTACTAACTTGCAACTTGAGTAACGATTTCATTTTGTTTAAACAAATTTCTTAAAAAATCCTATTCATTTGGTCACTAAAAGGAATTCATTTACTGGGAACGAAAACCCAAAAGGTTAAATCTCCACGAGTTAGGTTTTTTAAATAAAGTCTAGTAACTGGTTCTCTGGCAGATTTTGGCAAACTTGTTTCAAAATTTTTACCTTGTGGCGGTGGCTCGGCGGGTTGTGGCCCACTTGCGGGTGACGGTCGGTTTTGGGCGATGGCCATCCCAAACACACACACACATTATTTCAAAATTCTTCAATCTTTAAAGGTTCAATTTTACTGTAACTCAGGCTTATGTGTTCCATTAATTTTTACCATCTTCTACTGCCCATCTAAAAAAAATAATCTGGAATTGTCTTATTAGAAAAAGATACTAATAGATAAGTTGTACAATCAGGTCTTTTTTTGTAAGTCCTTTCTCGTTAGTTGCTTTTTTTATATCAACGATTAGGAATTAGTCTGTTTCTTAGCAGTCTATACTTCTTAGCAGTTCTATGGGTCCTTATAGTTCGCAGTACTTGTAAATTGTATATATTTTGAAATGTTTCTACTTTTTTTTGTTGTTTTTTACTTAAGAGATGAGCGAATAGTCTTCGTCGAAATGTCGAATGTAAAAACATTACTTCATGATCCTATTTGATCTGTGTGTGTGTGTGTGTGTGTGTGTGTGTGTGTGTGTGTGTGTGTGTGTGTGTGTGTGTGTGTGTGTGTGTGTGTTTGTGTGTGTGTGTGTGTGTGTGTGTGTGTGTGAGTGTGTGTGTGTGTGTGTGTTTGTGTGTGTGTGTGTGTGTGTGTGTGTGTGTGTATGTGTGTCTGTGTGCGGGGGTGGCCGGTGTTGTGCAAACACATATTATTTCATCTATATCACTAGCACTGTTTTCTTTTCTCTATCCGGTCTTCAGTTTTCACTTTATTTTGTTCCTGGATATTTGTAAGTAAGAGAAACAATATTTCCTAATACTACAACCTTACATGATATTTTGTTTATTGGTTCTATGAGAAACTTAATTTTTCCTCTTTCCTTTTGTACATTAGTACTCCAACCATCCGAACTTCAACTATCGGAGTAACTGATTATCCGAGTCGCTTTCAGGTGTTCACGGAAAAAAATTAAGACGTAAAAGTACAGTCATTTCCAAAACTATGATTCTCTCCACGTACTAGATTTCCTCCGCTAAGTTAGTGTGGAGGCAGTGCAAACATTATTTGCATGCTGAGTCACCGTTTCCGTGGCAGGTGGCCGGTCCGGCTCGACTATCATTATTCGTTTTGATTAGTCATTATGTCTTTTATCGCATCGGTTCATTGTTATATTTGTGAGTGCGTTTCGTCGTTCACCATGGCTTCTAAAAAAAAACTAGTTGTCTTATGGTTAGGGGATAAACTATTTATAGATCAATCAGATAAAGGGGTTACGGTAAACAGTTGGCTGAGATGTACAGTATTGGTCAGTCAACGGTTTGAGACACTAAAAGGAGCAAACTTACACTTTTAAACTTCGTATCAGTGTTTGAAAATGAAGATGAAAGCTCTTCAAGAAAACAAATAAAGAAGTTAAGCTACAAGAGTGGTATTCAAATAGATTTTACAACAACGTACTATGGGAAACCCAATGTCAAGTCCTATTCTGTGTGAAAAAGGTAAAATTTTTGTTCAGAAGCTTTGAAAAAAATAAGCAACTACAAAATAATTATTTTTTCTCTCATTTGCTACATACATACAGTAATTAAATAAAACTGATCTTTTCTTCGTAAAAACAAAAAAAATTCGAACTCTTGTACGTCTAAACGGGTCCGGTCCCATTTTGTTCCTATAGTTGGAGTTTTACTGTACATACACATATATTTCTCGTAATTATGCAATTTGTCTTATTAATATACTAACGGTTCTAGCATTCATTTTACTTTCAATATCTAATTTTAATATACTTATTTTCTTTATTATACTCTACACCAAAATTAAAACTAACATTTTTCTCAATTTTGATGTTTATTTAAATCAATTAAAACCAAATTATCTATTTACGTTTTGTAATAACCTTTGAGTTACAAAAGTTACAAGTTTTCTATAATATATGAAGGAATTATTCAATTGTTTCTCACAATTTCTCACAACTTTTATATCTACGTCTTAATAATGTCTGTGTTTCCGGAAGTTATTATCAAAGTCAATTTAATATGCCTGATTATAAAATTACTGACAGTCATTACTGACTCAAAATCAATTGAGACATGTAACGAAATCAGAAATAAATGAAGTGTAGACATCAGTAAATTGTGGTAGATTGTAAGATTGTCTGAAACCTAGATAAGAAATACTGTAATTTAACTCTATTTTTTTTTTTAAATTTATTCTGTTACAATTGTATTGGTCTCTAAAGTGGATCCCTTTATAAATTTCTTTACTAATAAGAAATATTTTTACAGAGAAATAAACCGTTCATCCAAAATGTATTTCAGAATTAACTAAGAAAGATATTTCAAATGAGAAAAGTATTTTTATAAGATAAACACACACACACACACACACACACATAAAAAAATAATAAAGATAAATAATATATTGATCGAGGGTCCCAAAGGATAAAGTGACAATGTCTTTGGAAATTATCTATAAACTTTCTACAGTGATATATGAATCTGTTAACACCATAGATACTCATATCCAACCAATAAATCTTTCCTTTCTCACTGGATCAATATTTATAAAATAAAACTCACTAAAATAAAACGAATAGCTTTCTCGTCGTTATAATTTTGATTTTTACATCCAAAATCATAATGAATATAGACACTTTTCTTAACATTTTCTCAATTACAGTTTAAAAAAAACTATATTTTATAAAATTCACATAAATCTTCGTCAAGGTAAAAGTTAGTGTCTTGGTCAGAAAAAAATTGATTTTCTGTTTTCAGATTCTTAAACCGTTTAAGTCTCTCTTATCACATTTTTCCTACAGTTTTAAACATTAAAATATCCCTCGACGTTCATTGGTGTATAAATATATTTTGAAAAACCAAAATGTTTCTGTTATTTTTGTGTGTCTCTGAAGTAAAACAGGTATCTGAATCATCCGTTAAGCTTGAATTTACTACTACGTGAGCGAGGTGCAATTCCTACTGTGTGAAAATTGTAAACACTATTCTCTGTTAGTTAGATCATGTGAATGATTCCATGTCTATGTAACCAGAAGGAGCGATATCAAGCTCGGAGAGTGGGAGTAAGGCACCAGATATGCTACTTGAGGTTTCTAAAGGGAGATGCCTTTGAAAGGTTGTTTCAGGTGCCCATGACGAGCTGACAGGACGTTGAATACTTTTAGATTTGTTTGTAATTTCGCCTCAACTTAATTTCCTTGTTTTCTGAAACCAATTACGCATTTTTACCTTTACTGATTCCATTCCTGTTGACGACCTAAATGATTAAGCCGCCAACATTAAAAAGTAGTTGAATTAAGTTGAATGTCAACCAATTTAAATTCCTTACTTGATGAATTCTGCTTCAGATATGTAAAGTAAATAACAATAATTTTATTAAAACACAGTATTTTTCCTCTTTAAAAGTTTTACTTTTCTTTTCACTTAAAAAATTAACATACTTAGCATAAAAGATTGCCTTACAATAAGAAAAGAGAACTGTTCAGTGTTTCTGTGCCTGATTTTAAGCATTAACTTTTAACTTATAACCCAGGAAGTTGTTTCAACAACATTGCTCGACAAAGGCACAGAGGGTGTTGTAGAAAATAAATATATTAACTCTATACAATTTACAAATCAAATTTAAATCAATGAAAATATTTCGAAAATTTTGTAATAAAAACATGACAACAATATGATTTCATTTCTATGTTGGACAACAATGCCGTTTTCCATGAGGTATTTCAGAGTATATATAACTCGGACGCTCTTAAAACACCAATTTTTCAAGTTCTACTTTACTCTTTTAATACGTAAGTATGAGAAGGGTAGCTGGCATACGACTTTACATTGCTTGACCACTACACACACATACAACATACAAAAACCCATAGCTAATGTCCATTAACATAGGTAGAATGAGTTACTCACTGGTCACTCAGTTTAGGTATTGATTGATACCGCACTAATAAATGTTACCTTTTTTTAGGGTATTAAGACTGTTTTTTTAATGTTTACAATACACAGAAAACCTAAAACTGCTAATTGTCTGAGTGGTCGTCAGTCAGTCCACAAAACTATTTGAATATAAATTCCAGTATTTTGTAAATTGAATATATTGATATAAACACTTATTTGTTGTGTTGTGTTTTAGTTATATAGTTATATATATATATATATTAGTTATATATAAAAATATAGTTATAATCGTTTCCATGATGATAAGGTACGGAATTATTTAACTTAGTTTTATAGCTATATATTTTTTAGTAATTCATATTAAAATTATTTTTCTAAGATTTGTTTAAAATTTAGAGTGATATAAATTACATAAGGATACATAATATAAAGATATTTATTATATTACACTTAAATAAGCATAATTCTGAAACAATTCCGCTTAATGATAGACTGTACTTCGTCACTGAGCAAATGAGTTTCATTTGTTTAAGGTAAATTTGAAAAACGTACTTAAATTATAACAGATATAAAAAGCACAGTTTATTAGAAAATACAAAAGCAGAAACTTTTAGACATGAAATTTTCACACTTCAGAATCAGCATATTTTGACGAAATTACTATTGCAGGTTTTCAATTTCATTTTGTAAAATTTACTTTTTTCGAAAATTATAATTATTTTTTTATTATAATTAAGTTTTTCTAAGGGTATTTTAATATAATTTTTTGATAAATGTTTTACTATGCAAATAAATTTGATTTTACCAATAAAACATTAATAAATTGTAACGGTTGAAAATAAAACTAGCAGAGTTGCGCATTTTGCAACGTTACTTAGTAAATTTAATTCTTTTAGTTTAAGTTTTAGTTTTAAGTTCTAGCTTACAGTTTAGGCGTAATAATAACCGTCTATCTGTAACGCTCTTGATGGCAGAACTCCGTTACATTAAAATACTTTAAAATACAAGGTTAAATCATTTAAACTAGCAGAGTCTCATTAAATTAAATCTTAAGGCTTATTAACTTGAAATGCAAGGAATTGAGTGCTGGTTAAATAATTACTCTTTTAAATTCAATTAAAGCAAATTATACTCTTTTTATTTAACAAAAAAATCAGATAAGTTATAATCATGATACAAATTTCTTGACATTCAGTTACGGAACATTTAATAATTTTACTTATGAATTTTTAAGGATAGCAATCTAACAATCAATTAATCAATCAATGGCTGAAAATGAATCTACACTCGAGTTTACTTGCTTTTTTCATAATCAAATTTTATAATTCAAGGTGAACACAATTGCACCAAAATATGCATAAATTACAGTTATGTAAATGAGTTGAAACGTTCAAGGTTCTTTAGTTTGAGTTATGCAGTATAACATTTTAAATTTTGAAATAAATCTTTAAAGTCTTAAATCGTCCACTTAGCTGTATTCACATGTCGTAACCTCGCATCCTCCTTGTGGAAAGTCTCAGGAAATGTCATTGGTAACTTCAGCGTCCCATCTTTGTACTCGGTTACTTACGCTGTCTTCTATCCCATGATTATAACATGTTTTAAAGGGGAGTTTAAATTAAACTTTGAAAACAAAATAAAATTTTCTTGCTCTCGGACACGTCCGTTGCCCATTACATCTTGGCTAAAAGAGGCCTTAAATAGTAGTTGCGAGCAGCCTTCCTACCTACCGCGCATCCGGGCGGGCGCATCCCGACTTTTATTTACTTGTTTTAAAATTCTCCGTTAGATGTCACTATCAACCAGAGATCTCATTAAAATATTTCTCATACATTACAATTTTTTTTTATACAGTTGTACATTATTACAATTTTTTGAATACATTCTCGATTGTTTTCTGAACATTGCCAATTTAATATGTAACATCATCTAAAGTGTGTTACATATTTTCCCCCCTCTTGCAAAAAAAATTGTGTCATTTCCCCTTTTTTTTACTGAATGTTTTGATTTAATTTTATAATTTATTAATGACTTTTAATTTAGCAACCAAACTATTCTTCTTTAAAAGAAACATATCATAAACCCTTTTATTATTACTTTCATTTCCATAATTAGAACAAAATTTGTTTAATTAAAAAAAAATTTTTTTTATATGACATTAACATAATATAAACAATATTATTTCTTGGATTTACTATCCTTTCTAAACAAAAAATTAAACTTTTTAACAAATAAATCTATAATCATCTTTTCTTTTACATTCATAAAATATTTTGTATTGACACATACTATTATACTTTTACACAATGTTGTTTAGTTACTTCATTGCATTAAAACACTTTCACTTATTATTTCCATTTATCTTTGACATACATATATTATAATAAATTTAATTTAATTTAAAAGTCCTTTAATAAACATTTCTTATTTTAAATTAACTTTTAGGAACTTGTCTCAAAATTATTTATTTTACAATATAAAATTTTAAAAACATTGCATTCTTGAAAATATTTTCTTTCAAAATTAAACTTCTTGTAAACATTTTAATTCCATAAGCACACAATTTTATCTCTCTTCTAATTTCAAAATAACATTCTTCATTCTTAATAAATTTACTCTTTCAAAATTACTCTGTTTCGAATTGCTCTTTGTTTGTCAACATTACCTTATATATGCCCTAGCTATATTCTTCACAATCCAATCTCTGGGATTTGTGATTACCGCTTACTTCCTGTAAGCCAAAAAATTTCAACATTATCGACGCTATTTATCTACATATTCTCCTCTCCATTTCACAACTTTAAGCATGTACCATTGCCTCATAACCTTTCGTTACCTCTACAATATTTCGTACATATTATACCTCTTTTGGATTTCAAAACCCATACTTTGAAAATCCAATTACATTATTCTTAAATTAAAACCCATACTTTAATTTAAAAATCATATAGCTAGCATGTTGACACACAAAGGACTATATGTATTCTGTCACATCTTAAAACTTCTTTCAAATATTTCTGTAAACAATTGAATTAATTTTTTTTTGCTAAGCTCTTTGTATTTACAAATAAGAATTGAAATTAAACGGAACCTATGCTTGCACATTTATACACAATTTTGGTCAAGTGTATAGTTGATTCCCCACAAGTCATGGAATCGGTGTAGTATTGTGTGTTTTGAGATTTCGTCCTAGTCTCTCTCATGTAGAATATGTATAGAATGTCAACGTGCACTTTGACATACAATGTGAGTGTTGTCGTGGAGTATAAATTCTGTACAAAGGCACATTCGTATTTTCCATGTTAATTTATTCCTCTTTTTAAAAATAAGGCTTGCATATTTCCAAATTTAAAATTTTAAGAAATTTTCAACTATTTTAAAAGTTAAATTTTGCTTGAAATATTTTTATGACTATTACACAACTTGTACATTTAAATTTAAATACCTTTAAAATTAACTCATAAATTTATTATTTTATTAAACATTACTTTTAAAATCATATCACTGTTAACTTCAATAATAATTTTCTTTTTTATTATATTTTAATTCCTCTTTTGACTAAAGGTCTATTTTTAAATCCATTTTGTTTAATAAAATTGCTTTCAGAAAATTAACGAGAATATATTCTTTAAACAGAAAAATCAAGCAAACTCAAAGTATTTAAACAAGCTTTATGCAAACATTGGACTTGCAGCTGTGTAAACAATGGTACTCTACAACTGGCTTTCAATGCCATGCACAAACTTACAAAAATCTAAACTTTACTAGGCACATTACGATTCATATTTCAAACAACAAGAGTCTCTGACCTTGACTTAAATACAAGGAAAAACAGGTTAAAAATGGTTTCTCCCCTATCTTCCAATACTGTTTACACAATCCACAAGCCACATTCTTTTACGTTCAATTTATACGTTTTGTAAAACTTACACTGTTAAATGATTAATGAATAATAATTTGGTTTTTTACTTTTTTGAATATATTTAATTAAATCGGTCATTTTCAGCCATTTTAATTTTCTTTCAGCCAGCATACAAATTTACATTTCAAATTTTTGCCCAATAGCAGAGTTGCGCATTTTGTAACGGTTGAAAATAAAACTAGCAGAGTTGCGCATTTTGCAACGTTACTTAGTAAATTTAATTCTTTTAGTTTAAGTTTTAGTTTTAAGTTCTAGCTTACAGTTTAGGCGTAATAATAACCGTCTATCTGTAACGCTCTTGATGGCAGAACTCCGTTACATTAAAATACTTTAAAATACAAGGTTAAATCATTTAAACTAGCAGAGTCTCATTAAATTAAATCTTAAGGCTTATTAACTTGAAATGCAAGGAATTGAGTGCTGGTTAAATAATTACTCTTTTAAATTCAATTAAAGCAAATTATACTCTTTTTATTTAACAAAAAAATCAGATAAGTTATAATCATGATACAAATTTCTTGACATTCAGTTACGGAACATTTAATAATTTTACTTATGAATTTTTAAGGATAGCAATCTAACAATCAATTAATCAATCAATGGCTGAAAATGAATCTACACTCGAGTTTACTTGCTTTTTTCATAATCAAATTTTATAATTCAAGGTGAACACAATTGCACCAAAATATGCATAAATTACAGTTATGTAAATGAGTTGAAACGTTCAAGGTTCTTTAGTTTGAGTTATGCAGTATAACATTTTAAATTTTGAAATAAATCTTTAAAGTCTTAAATCGTCCACTTAGCTGTATTCACATGTCGTAACCTCGCATCCTCCTTGTGGAAAGTCTCAGGAAATGTCATCGGTAACTTCAGCGTCCCATCTTTGTACTCGGTTACTTACGCTGTCTTCTATCCCATGATTATAGCATGTTTTAAAAGGGAGTTTAAATTAAACTTTGAAAACAAAATAAAATTGTCTTGCTCTCGGACACGTCCGTTGCCCATTACATCTTGGCTAAAAGAGGCCTTAAATAGTAGTTGCGAGCAACCTTCCTACCTACCGCGCATCCGGGCGGGCGCATCCCGACTTTTAATTACTTGTTTTAAAATTCTCCGTTAGATGTCACTATCAACCAGAGATCTCATTAAAATATTTCTCATACATTACAATTTTTTTTTATACAGTTGTACATTATTACAAATTTTTGAATACATTCTCGTTTGTTTTCTGAACTTTGCCAATTTAATATGTAACATCATCTAAAGTGTGTTACAAAATAATAAGAAAAAATAAATAACTTGCGCAGGGTTGTTTTCCTTAATTAGTCCTACTCTCTAACTGATAAATGAAGGGTTACTTCCTAAATACCCTTATAATATAATGGATATGGAATTTAGATGTAATTATGTAGCTCTAGGAAAAACCACAATCCCTGGTGCTGACAATAAGGGAAAATAAAGACATGATCCCTTACCTATAGGGGTTTACTCTCAACCGGGGTGAAGAGAAGGTTGAAACCGGGGTAGACCTTCCCGATACTCTCAATGGAAAAATCGAACCAATTAAAAGTGAAATATCTTGAATCTAGAAGTTAGAGCTAACTCCTCCTAGACCATTACAAAACTGATCCGAAAATCTGAAAATAAAATTTTTAAAAGTGTTATTAATAGTCATTTTCCTAAACTGGAAGATTTTTTTTTAAGGATAAATTGCAAACATTATCACAACAATTTGCGTTGACGAAATATAAAATTGACATGATAAATTTAATTGCATTATATTCCACTTCACTTATTTCCCTATTTTCTTACAAATTATTAAGTCCCCGATTTTAAAATCTATTTGACTAAAATCTTGTAGAACTACAAAATAGGTTACATTCCGTAATAATGGTATTGCTAGGACATCTGATGTTACGCCCCCTTCCCTCGCTTAAGTGAATATTTTACATTTATCTCTTTGTGTTTCCTGTAATTAAAATTGCTTTAAGGCAAGAATTCTGCGTTTGTCAGAATCAAAGTTTTACTTATACTTATTACTTATATATATAATATCGCAATATGTATTCTTGTGCATTAATAAAGAACATAAGTCAAAATACAAATACAAGAATTATAATTGAATTTACAATTCAAAGCTTTTCGTTGGCTAACAGTACCAACATCATCAGGAATATTAAACAATTAAAATTAACATATGTGCAAATTACATCAAATAAATAGCTATGCCAAATCAATTACAATGTTGTTAAAAAATTTTTATTTTGCTGCCCTAACATTACAAACACTGAATATATTATCAAATTTAGATTTTACTTGTATTTGTTCATTTATCAACTCATTATTATTATTATATTTAGGTATTTCTAAAGCTTCATAAATATTCATTCTCAGGCCTTTGTTAATTTCTTTTACAAGTATCATATTATCTATATTAGGCAATAAGTGATTATTATTAATATAATGACTAGCAAAATTTGATTTATAAATTTCTGGCTTTTTATATGCATTAAAATGCTCTATATCTATCTTCAAGTTTTTTCTTAGTTTGTCCTATATAAACTTTATTACAATAATCACATTCTAATTTATATACACCGTTTTTTTTCATGCATAATAATAATATTATTATTATTCATTATATTTATTAATTTATAGCAGGTAGCAAAATAAAATTCTCATATAACACTAATAATAAATGTATATATGTATATATATGTATACATGTAACTTTATAAAGTTCTTTATTAATACACAAGAATACATATTGCGATATATATATATATATATATATATATATATATATATATATATATATATATATAAATTTATTTATACCTCTAAATAAGAAAATTGTGGTCTCACATATTGATTTATAGTTTATTTGAAATTGTTTTACATCGAACCGTACACCTACTATGGACGTTTTTACTTAATGTCTAATTATCAACGTTTTTACTTATTTTAGTAACTAGTAATTGCAATTACTGTTTTCTAAAGGATTTTATAAGTATAAAGTACAAATGTATTTACTGGAGGGGATTTCAGTTTCCGAATGAAACGTAGAGCCATGTTTTAAACCAATTAAAAGTTGTTTTAATTTTGACATTGTATATAATTGGTAGCAACCAAAGCTTTTAAGGATTTTTTGCTACTACTAAGTGCACATATGCCACTACGTCTATAGACTTTATTACATTGAAATTCAAAACACATATCACGGTAAAAGGAATTTCTTTTGAATTTTTGAAGAGTGGTAATGAAATCGCTTTCTGCTTTAATATGTAAGCGGTAATTTCTAAGGTATTATGTAGGATATGTTATATATTGTCATATTTGAGATCAATTTTTATAGATATTTAGCTACCTAAATTATAAATATTTTACGAAACCAAAAATTAAATTTCATACTTGAAAACACTAAACTTTCTTTATAATAAAAATACGAGTTTGATTGTAGGTAAAATGTTCTGTGATATAATTTCATTTTTTGTTTTATAACTTGAACAGCAAAATTAAGTAATTGTGAAAATCATTCAATCGAAATAATATTTAATTATATATTTTGGCTTAATTTGTTTTAAAATTTATTGAACTAAGAGACTTCAAAACGTAACTGGTAAAATATTACTAATAATAAGTGTTGTAAGTGGCCAACTTCTGGTTGTTGGAATAATTCATATTATAAGGAAATAGAATATTTTGTAATAAAAGATTTATGAAATAATTTTAAAATGAAAAGGTTAGTTTAATAATTTTATTATTATCAAAATAATTTACTCACATAAAAATAACAATAATATATTGTGAAACGTCATTTTACAATGTATTTTACTTACGAAACAAAATTGGTTTTTAAATGTAAATTAGCGAACGCACAAAATCATTGAGAGATTGTGTATCTTCATAGGGGAAATGTGAGCCCATTGAAACAAGAAAAGGGAAACACAACTCTAAGAACATTGGTTTATCTGCCTTCGGCTATATTATCCTGTTCATTCCAGACTTACGGAGGAAAACCTCAACTGCGGTAATGGTGGGGAAGGCAATATTTGTTTAACAGTATTGGCGAAAGTGGAGAGCTTTATACGGTAAGTATAGAAAGTAAGGTTATTTTGCCTGGGGTCACTTTCGATTAAGTTGAGAGAGAGCATCGCTGCCTATCTTGAGCCCGGATAAAGTAGGACGCATATAGCGTATATGTAGCATTTAGGCTGACAATAAAGTCTAAAAATTAACTGTTAAAACCAGATACAAAATAAATTTTGTACGAAAAAATCTCTGAGTAGAAATTCACACTTACTTGTAGCACAAACCTCAACCTATCGGAGAGGGTGAATAGTTCTAAAATATCAAAGTTTAATGAATATAAAACAAACACTTAAATGAGAATAAGATGTGATATTCAAGAGTAGATAAATAGGTATATGGACGTCATGAAAAATTATTAACAGATAAATAACGATATAATTGGCATTATAAAAGTCTAAAATAATGGATAAGGTAAAAAAGAAATGAGGTAGTACATTGTTGCAATATTAAAAAGGAAATAAGATCTAAAGTAGGAAAAGATGTTTTTTGTTTAAGAGGATTTTGTAACAAAATAGGAACCCTTAATGGGGTAATACAAAATTGTGAAAGACGAATAGTACAAATTATGGTAATTTTTTAATTTCATTGTAGTAAAAGATACATCTTTAGAGACACTGAAGAATTAGGTGAATAAATAGGAGACAGTTAATAAATAGCAACAGTGTGGTTGACCTGAAGGAAAATGAAAAAGGGAATAATGGGCTTAACTATGATAGTATAATTAAATACTCAAAACAAAAATTTTGAAAAGTGCATATAATGAAAATCATAAATTATTTCTTTATATAAAATAATTCACATAAATTTACAAGACTGAGGGAAAACGTCCCTTAAATCAATAATAAATTTCAATATAACAGGTAAAGACCCAAAATCAAGATAAAACTGTAAGAGTCAAAAGAAAAAAGATTGCAACAAGTTAATTAGAATTTTGTTTTAACATGGAAATGGTTTTAATTATTATACGATATACATAATGAAAAATAGTTTCTAAAGTTGTGGGAAAATATATTAAGAGCAATATTCTTGCAGGACGCAACATCAAGGAGCTGTATGAAGGAAAGAATATGCCACCATTTAAGGACAGATTTGAATGTCAAATAGTTTTTTGTAGATATTTTCGACATTTCAATACCACTATCTCATCGTTTAAAGGCGACCAATAGTAAATAGCCCCTATATAGAAGATCAATACAATTTCACAATTTAAATGGAAAACAATAATAGCACAATCATAATTAAATGAAAATAATTAATAATATAAAACTAAAACATAAAACATTTTAATCTAAACCCCTAAAGTCCGCACAAAATTAAAATATGTGCATGTTTGTTAACACAGACTGTTCATTCTGAGAATATGCATAAGGCTAATTGACGTTCAAATTTGTCTTTGAGTGGTCGCTGTAAAAGCTATTTCATATAATTCAACTGAAGACCTAAGACTAAATATACAGAGCTAAATACAAATATAAAACCGCTTCTAGATTAAACAATATCATAATTCGGGCCCGAAACTTATAACCCGTATCATTTATTTAATATATTGACATTATCAAAACAAAAAAACTCGCTAGTCAACGTTTAAAATAAGTCAACGTTCTTGATTATGTTGATAAATAAAATTGGGGAAAATCTTGCAGCGTTTATGTTTACAAGTATTCTTGTTTATATATGTTGATTATATATATATATATATATATATATATATATATATATATATTTAATTATTTATTTATTTATATATATATATATATATATATATATATATATAGTTAGATACGTATTCTTGTGTAAATAATCAAAACAAAATACAAATACAATAATAATTTATTGAATAATACAACTCAATATAAATTGAATATTGTATGAATATAATATAGTAGCTGTGCACTGCAACGCTTTTCTATGGTATGTTGTGGTTGCATGGATCATAAATCAGGAACAAAACAAAGCATACGTTTCATAGAAATGTAGTTTTGCAATAGTTCAGAGACTAAGGCACGCATACACAAACCAACATAACATTTTTATATACAAAGATATATTGGAGCGTGTTCCTCTCCCTTCCGGTAGATGGCGTTGTTGCTAGTTCACAACTGACAGCTTTTTTCGCTGTCTTAGATAAGTTACTGAAGCGATAAATTAATAAAAAATACATCAACGCAGGTTTTATGTCCAATCAAAACTTGACCTAAATCACTGCAAAACTCTATGAATTTTTAGGGGTACACAAACCAACATACCAGTTTTATGTATATATATATATATATATATATATATATAGTAACTTTTTTATATTACCGCCAAACCTCGATCTCTGTAAATGAAAAATAGTATATAGTTTCAATGGTCAGCACGAGGGACCGGCAGTCTTCAGCGGACCGATATTAAACAGCTGATTGTGCTAAGCTTGTATTTTCCGGTCTCTTTATAAATTTATGCCAGCAACATATGAAAAGTAGCATTTTGATAGCGAGAGTCGAAGAAAACAGGTCCTTGAAGTCTGCCTCGTGTCTAAGGGAGCACATTCCGCAGCATGCCATCTTCCCGAGAGAAACAGTAAGCGGACCGAGGTAACTAATAAACTTAAGGATGACCTCCAACAGGTAAGCTATTCAAATCTCTTTCTATTATAATTATTTAAATTTAATTTTATACACGCGCACCGTCCACGGCCCGAGGAGGATTATTTATCATAATTCATTTAAGGGGGGGATATTCATAATTCTATTTCTTTAATATTAATCATCTTGTTTTTTAAATCTCCGACTGGGGTGTGAGTCAATACAAAACGTGCTAAAAACGCCAACAAACAAAAAAACAGGTTACATTTATCATCGCGAAAAATTTATAAGAAATATCTACACAAATAAAAACGTGAGACGCGTTTTTGTCGTTTTTACCAACTAAAATATTAACGTCAATTACAACAGTACGATGGGAAAAAACAATTATATAACAGTTAATCAAGGCGATATATTGTGTGAAAGACAACGTTAGCCATTTTCTAGTATTTAATTGAATTCATTGTCTAGTTTTTTAATTCAAATTATCGTGATAAAAAATAAATAATTCCTAGTGCATAAATAATTGTAATAAAACAATAATAAATGCAATTCATATCTAATTAATTCCAGTTTAGTATGCATTTTTCTTTTTGTCTTTGTTTTAGTACATTAATTTATAATAAAAATAGTGCATTTGAAAAATTCTATTGAGTATTTTATAAGAGTAAGCTTGTTGTTATATTGCAGTTATTATGTATGCAGACATAGCTTTACAAATGTTAAGGTAAATACGAGAAAAGTGACTCTATGGAGGAGATGTTCACAATTTGTTGAAGGTGACACTGCTCGTTAAACAAAAACAGATTTAATTAGATAAGTCGTCATTCTGCTACGATCCGGATTTTCCTGGAGCTTTAAGCCTCGGGACAATCTCGTCGGAATTAACATGGAAGCCTTTTACATTGCTATTTTGTCTTAAACAAAAAAAAAAAACATATTAAGTTTTAAATATTTTTGACAATCATATAAAATAACATCTTTTTAACAACATTCTCGAGATTGTTTATTTACACTTCTCACAATATTTTTTCTTGTACTATTTCCCTATTATTCTGCATTACAACTAACTCTCTGCTTTTATTCAATTTTCTCCTGATGCAAAAAAAGAAATTATGGGTTTTAGATTTTTTCATATTTATTATCTCATGACACAATTAAATCATTTCTGTTTTAAAAACTTATGAACATTACTAAAATGCCTTTAATATCAAATATGGTAGAGTTATCTGATTAGTTTTAAAGTTATAAACAACAAGGTTAATAACAATAATTTTTTTTTAATAAATGTTCGACATTTTTACAGAATTTTATGTTAAATTCTGTAAATTATTAGTTATTCAATAGTAGTAATATTCAATATAATTTCCTTTCTTAAATATAAACTAAGCAACTTATAAAGTTTTCTAATAAATATAATTAAGTTAAACCTTATTATACGGTTTTAATTTTGTATAAATATTATATAATTTGAATTTGAAAAACGAAATTATAAGTTAAATGATATAAGTTAAAGTGGTATGTTTATTGTTAAGTTAAACAAACGTTTAAAACGTTAAGAGCTTTAGTACTTAGTAGTCCTAGAGCTATTAGTTGTTGAAAAAGTAGCCTATAAAAAAATCTAGAAAATAAAACGTCAGATAGAAACGTTTATTATGCCACAAACGGGTCAATGCCGCTTTGAAAAAAGTGTTTGAACAATTGAATTTGAAAGGTAAATCGTGCAATATTAAATTGTGTTAGCTGGTTTGTTATGGTAGCTAAGTACACAGTATTATGTTGGTTTGTGTTCGCTTCAAAATGCCAAAAGTTTTTGCAGTTACTAAACTAAATGTTTGACACGACATACAGCCCGTTTTAGAATTGTTTTTATTTATTTTTCGTCCCAGTAACATACCAGTGACTGAACTCATAACTTAAGGAATTAAACGGTAATAGACTACATATTTCAAAATATCTACGTTTTTTACATAAGTTAAGGGAATTCATTTTTATACATTTGTGGAAATTTTAGTCGCATTTGTCACAGACTCATTTGTTGGTAAAGGTTTGAACTTCCATTTAAAGCTAAAGACCTGATCTTTTACAAATGACGTTTTACATTATAAATTACATTTATCATTGACGATTACAGGGTGTTTTACATTGAAAGTTTTATTGACTAGTGACCTTTTTTTTAACTTCTTTCTAACTTTTATATTACTATAAGGGGAGGGGAATTATGATAACCAAATTACTTAGAATCGAAAATGAAGTCATTTACGCGCTCTGCGAATTTTGCATTTTTTAAATATTCGATTTCAATTATAAAATATATAGTAAAATATACATTCTGAATGCTACTTTGCAGTTAAATTGTATTTCATGATTAAATAGGCCAGTATTTTACAAATTACTACAAAAGGTTATCACACAATTAAGAATATCATTACACAACATAAATAACGCTAACAAAAATAAACTATTCCAGAATATTCACGGATAACGATTACTTTTCTAAATCAATTTTAAGCGTTTATTTTAAATCCAATTTACTTGAATCGCTTTATATATAATTGTGAGGTTAGTCTCGGAATAATGAGATTGCTCAAAACACTGATTTTCCATTTCATTCCACTTCCTAACTTTGCATACAAATATATTTCAGGTGACTTCAAATTCTTCCTTTAATTGAAATTACTTCGGAAAAAATTTTGTATTAGTCAGCATCAATCAATATTAATTTATGTTTGTAACTATTTTTCTCGTGTTTTAAACCAATCTAATAAAAAAAACATTTCCTCGTCTTTTGAATTCCATTATATAAGTTAAGCATCATATAAACCCAAAAAACTAATTTAAATATATTTAATTTCTCGTTATATAATATTGTTTTTAATTATAATCCTTATTATAAAGTAAACATCTTGCAATTTAATACTTTCTAGGAAACAAGTAACAGTATTTCCTTTTAATGAAACGCGACCCGCTTTTATATTCATCAGCTCTCCGTATTAATTAATCAGGCTGTAGAAAGATGAAAATCATTAATATAAGAATCATAAATTTTATTACAAAATATAATATTAGTAATATTACATTATTATTATAAAAATAATACAATAGAAATAAATGCAAATTATTTTCTTAAAAGTTAGTTGGAGAATTCACCTGTTACTGTATTTGAATGCATCATGCTAATGGTCATTTAGGGTTAGTCACATCTTTTGCTGGCGTCCTGGATGGCACAGGAAGAACGACTGGACACAGACTAATCATATTAAACACAATATAGCATGGGTTTGCTCTGTGTGTTGGTAGTAGTACTTCAATATCTAAGTTCAATGTCTTCGTTCTGTAATACATCTTCCCTAGGCTTCACGTAAAATCTATTTCTAAAGAAAACCTATATTTTGATATATCATGCATTAAAGTAGGTGATAAACTAGAGTTTGATATTTATTGAAAGTTAACAAATAATAAAAGACGTATTTTAAATAGTTCTAATCATTGATTCCAACATAAATTAGCTAAGTTTAATTGTATGGTTAATAGACTTATTAGGATGACTCTTATGAGAAAATTATTTTAGAATGAATTAACCAATATTACAAAGAGATTGCTAGGTGGAAAAAATTTGATATTAAAATTATTAATAAAATATTGAGGAAACAAAAAAGAAAATTGTTAGCGCATAATCTATTACATTTGTTATCTAAAGAAACAAATAAAAGGTATATGAGTTTACCATATGATAGAGTTATTATTAAATGTTTGGACCGTATCATCAATAAATTTAATTTAATAATTGAATATAAAAGTTCAAATTTACTAGGGAATCCGAAAGACAGTGTACCTCCTTTAGAAACATTGGACATATATAAAATAGGTTGTAATATTTGTGATAAAGTTTATATAGGCCAGACCAGGAGAATAATCGGTGTCAGATTTAAAAAACATAACTCACATATCAAATAACTTCAACCAGAACAATCAAGCCTATCGGAACATATAATTGACCCAAGCCATAATTTAAACAATGATAACTTATTTAGAAATGTAAATTATTGAAGGTATATATATATATATATATATATATGTGTGTGTGTGTGTGCGCGCTCGCGCGCGCGCGCGTGTGTGTGTCAAACTATAAATAATTGATTTTTTACCCTGTTTTTAGCCTCCTACGTAAAATAACATAAAGCTTAATTATAGTTTTAATACTTTTATAAAGGAAACCAATGCATTTTTTATGTTATTTAATTTAGTATAATAATTATTGAAACGTTTAAATTTATTTTTATTTTCAATAAAGTCACATATTGTCCACTTTGAATATCAGAACTTTATAGTTTGGCTTTAACTCTTTTAAATTGATCTCTAATGCAGAAATGATTTTAAATTTCTACTGAAAGTATAAAATTACTTTATAAAGTACTTTTTTTATTTTCATAGATCTTTGATTTTCGTACTTGACAAGTTTTAATGCAGGATTTACTTAGTCGAACTGTAACGATCAGAAGTCGCTTTAAGATGACACTTCTTTGATCTCGTTTAATTTAATCCAAAGACAAACTTTAGAAATATCGAGTTTCAAATCTCAGTTACTTTAATTTGTTCTTTGTGAAACATAATTAATTTTGAGACATAAGACTTAAGTATTAAATATACATCTAAAGAAAACATTTATCAGTTTTCTTTATAACATTACGCATCCAAACATTTTATTGGACTTAATTAGCTACTACCTCGTACTGAAGAAGTATCGGAGTTATGTAATTTAATAAATCTTGTTGGTCTATTGATTCAAAAGTTCGAAATCTGTTTCATATTGTTCACGTAACTCATACAACCATTGTTCATGCATTGCCACCTTTACAATTACTACTTAAAATAAAAATAGCTTATTCTTATTTTTAAGTTTAAGTAGATTAAAAGTAGTACTGCCCTTAGAATAGCACAACCACCCCTAACTCGGCCGCTACGTAACCTAGGACTATAGGGGTAGTTTCGGATGACGTAGGGGGTTGACGCCTACCTGAACGTAGCCTTAGGGGTGGTTTTGTCCACGTCCAGAGGGGTGGGGGGTAGTTTTTCGAAAAAATTTACTTCCAAATCACTAACCTAAGCTAGCCAAATTTGATCAAACCTAACCTAACCTACGTGTAGGGGGTGATCTCGGCTACGTATAGGACCATACCCGGGGGATGCTCCGGGGGTGGATTGGGGGGTGGGGGGTAGTTTTCGAAAAAATTTTGGAAAAACGTGTCTTGACTGATAGGGCGGGCCTAGAGTGTATTATCGCGACGGAAGGGGTAGTTTCACCTAAGGGTAGTTTTTCGAAAAAATAAAATCCGACCCACTTACCTAAATGATTAAAGACGACTCTGAATGACCTTGAGCATGGACCAGGGGCCTAATTGACTACGTCTAGTGGTGGTTATTGGATCCAACCCAACCAACCCATAGGGTAATATCAAAAGCATGCAGGTCCATCATGAATGAAGGCGGGTCTGAATGAATGAAGGCGGCTCTGAAAGACCTTGATCATATACTATGGGGTGACTACGTCTAGAGGTAGTTATTGGATTCAACCCAACCAACCCATAGGGTAATATCAACAGCGTGCAGGTCCATCATGAATGAAGGCGGGTCTGAATGAATGAAGGCGGCTGTGAATGACCATGATCATAGACTATGAGGTGTATTTGACTACTTCTAGAGGTAATTAATGGAAAAAAAACCAAATCAGGCATATGATGCAACAACCCCCGGGACATCCTCCCCGGAGGTAGCTACCGGCGAGGGGTTATCTTAAGATATAACTGTTTAATATATGAAATATCAACGCTCGAACGATCCCAGGCGGTAGGCCCACCCTAAAATGAACGGTATAACCCAGGGTAATGAGGGATACAAGTTGAATGTTAAATGCCGCGTAGGCCGCTCACTCGAACCCTGACGGGCCAGCGCCTTAAAAACAAAATATCTAAAAACATACCAGGTATAGCAACAGAGGTATCTAGTAGGGCCCACCTCCAAAGGTAAAAAAATAAACAGTGTAACAAAGCCTTATCGCTTGAGTGAATACGTTTGACCTACATGTGCAGGCATGCAGAGATAAAACAAATCCCTAGAACCGCAAAGACAAATAGCTACCGGTGGTCTATTTTCATATTATAAAAATAATAAGCAGTCCTGTACAAAAAAAATAAATACCTTTGCAGATAAGAGAGCAAGAACCTGGACACATAGAAGAATCAAATACGTGTGCAGACAGAAGAAGCAAGAATCTGGACATATAGAAGAAGCAAAGACCTGGACGGATAGGAAAATAAAGGACCCGGACAGGTATACGAGGCAATGCTTGGGCAGATAGAAAAAACAAGGATTTGGACAGGTAGACGAGGTAGGGCTTGGGCAGATAGAAGAAACAACGATCTGGACAGATAGAAGAAGCTAGGACATGGATAGGTAGACGAGGCAAGGCTTGGACAGATTGAAGAAGCAATGACCCAGAGAGATTGATGAGGTAAGGCTTGGACAGATAGAAGAAGCAAGAACCTGGACAAATAGAAGAAGCAAATACCTGGACTGGTATACGGAGTAACGTCCCGGACAGATAGAAGAAACAAATATCTGGACAGATAAAAGAACCAAAGACTTCGGCACGTAGAGGAACCAAGACTTGGACAGACGGAAGAAGCAAGGACATGAACAGATAAGAGAAGTAAGGACCTGGACGGATAGAAGAAGCAAGTACCTGGACAGATAGAAGAAGCAGGGATATGGACAGGTAGGAGAAGCCTTGCCAGATAGGAGGAGGTCCTTGACCTGGACAGATAGAAGAAGCAAATACATGGACACATAGAAGAAGCAAAGACCTGGACAGATAGAATATGCAAGTACCAGGACAAATAGAAGAAGCGAGTAGTTGGACAGATAGAAGAAGTAAGGACCTGGACAGATATGAGAAGCACGGACTTGGGCAGATAGAAGAAGCAAGTACGTGGATACATAGAAGAAGTAAGGATATGGACAGATAGGAGAAGCAAGGACCTGGACCGATAAAAAGAGCAAATACCTGGACAGATAGAAGAAGCAAGGACCTGTACCGATGGAAGAAGCAAGTACCTGGACAGATAGAGGAAGCAGGGATATGGACAGATAGGAGAAGCCTTGCCAGATAGGAGGAGGTCCTTGACCTGGACAGATAGAAGAAGCTAGGATCTGGACATATAGAAGAAGCAAAGACCTGGACGGATAGAATATGCAAGTACCAGGACAAATAGAAGAAGCGAGTAGTTGGACAGATAGAAGAAGTAAGGACCTGGACAGATAGAAGAAGCAAGAACCTGGACAGATAGGAGAAGCAAGGACCTGGACCGATAAAAGGAGCAAATACCTGGACAGATAGAAGAAGCAAGGACCTGTACCGATGGAAGAAGCAAGTACATGGACTGATAGAAGAAGCAAGGACCTGGACCGATAAAAGAAACAAGCACCTGGGCAGATAGAAGAAGCAGGTACTTGGACAGATAGTAGAAGTAAGAACCTGGACAGACAGAAGAACCCAAGGCCTACATATATATAATCAGAAATCAATGTAAATAATCAAATAGCCTCAATGGATATATCCTATAGCTGCAAATGTATCTAGATATAAAGGTATATATGGAGAAACACTAATAAAGAGGCCTATCACAAAACGAGAATAAATATATGTTATAAAACGATCCTAAAACGATGCTAAGCCAACATGCTATCATACATATTCGTATATACCGTGTTAATTCAACATACGTGATAGTCCACATAATGTATTAAACAAATATGCATGTAAACCTGCATACATGCCAAGCCGACTTACACGAATCCCTAAATGTGCCTACTATGTCGGTAAACCACCGGCCAAAGCCTATATGATCTAGGCCTGACACACATTTACACCTCGTCTATCGGGTAGAACCTGACAACTGTATAATACGGGAAGTACTATATGGTATAGCTAACAACGCATAACCTATCACGCCCAAGACGGTCAACAAATATTACAATATAATTAAAAAAGTTACGCAACCTATATACATACAGTGCTAAGCCAACATTCAGGCATATATACTTTGTTAAAACAGCATGCAATATACTCTAAATAGCCATATATACGTTGTTAAACCAATATGCAGGTTAACCTATACACCCTGTATTAGGCCGATACCCCACACAGGCGTATATACTATGTTAGGCCCACATAATGCGTTAAACAAACATGCGTGTAAGCCAGCATACATATTATGCTAAGCCGACAAGGGCCTGAACACATTATACCCAACGCATAGTTTAGCTAAAGGGCTATCACACACTATCCTACAAGTTGCCCACAAATTACCACATAATACCTAATCAATAACACATAGTATCCGATGCATAACCTGACGAAGGGTTAACATATAGTATCCAGAGGCCTCGCTAATGATTAACACATTGTATCCATAAGGCCTACTATGTCGGTAAACCACAGGCCCAAGCTTATGTGATCAGAGCCTGACACACATTTTCACCCCGTCTATCAGGTAGAACCTCAGGCAGGTGACTGTATAATATGGGAAGTACTATATCGTATAGCTAACAATGCATAACCTATCACGCCCATGACGGTCAGCAAATACTACAATATAATTAAAAAAAAGTCACGCAGCCTATATACATACAATATTAACCAATATAGGCATATATACCATGTTAAACCAGCATGCAATATACTCTAAATAGCCATATATACGCTGTTAAACAAATATGCGTGTAAACCTACATAAATACTATGGTAAGCCAACATGCATGCTATCATACTGTGTTAAGCCTAAATACATAATAGAATACATAATGTGTTAAACATATATGTGTGTAAGTTTGCATAGATATTATGCTAAGAAGACATGGGCCTACAAAGTATAACACATTATATCCAGTGTATAGTTTAACTAATTGATATCACACACTATCCCACAAGTTGCCCACAAATTACCACATAATACCTGATACATAGCCCGGTTAACCATTATACATAGTATACGATGCAAATCACGACTAGGGCTAACACAATATATCCAAACCATAGCCTGACGATGGGTTAACATATAGTATCCGATGAGAAGTATGAATACATAATATCCGCTGCATAGCTCGGCTAATGTTCGTCATATAGCACCCAAAATATGGCTTGACAAACACATAGCATCTCATGAGTGGCGTGATATAAGGTAACACATAGTATCCGATACACAACCTAGGATCGAATATGACGACATCCAGGTGGAGAACAAGACGGCTGTAATGTTGATACCGAGTTCAAAAGGGCTATGGTGGCTAAGACCTGTGTAGGCTAGATCAAATAACCAACGTTTCAACTAAACTACTGTCTTACGCGTCGTTTAACCAACCAACATACGCGAAGTTCAAACGAACAGCATTGACACCAAGTCCAAATAGGCTATGGCGGCTATGCCCAGATCAGCGTTTCAGCTAATCAAAATGAAAAACTTACGCTAATCAACCAACATCTACACCGAAGTCAAATGGGATATGGTTAGTGAAGGCACCGGCAAAAGCTTTAAGCCCTAGACATAATTATAGCTATCAACGCGTACCAAAATAGCTATGCAGAAACCGTCAAGGCCATTACACATATTGTCCAGGTATGTTCTCCATCAAACCGAGACTCTAGACACCATCTCTGTAAAACAGCTACCAATTTATACTCTACCACAATAGGTATGTCAAAACTGTTACCGACTCCTAATCTAAGACAATGGTTACGTAACGCCCTTTATCAATTTAAGACCTTAAGCGATATCTTCGTAAAGACAGCCACAATAGTTACGTTAAAAAGAGCTACCGATGCTCACCCTACCATAAAAGCTACGTACAGACTGCTAATATTGTATAACCTATCACAAGACTTATGTAAAAACAGCTATGCATAACCTGTCACACAATAACTGCGTAAAGGCAGCTAACAATGCCTACCCCTTTAAAATAGCTACGAAAAGATAACAACCAATACATACCCTATCATAATAGCTATGTAAAGACAATAACTGCGTAAAGGCATCTAACAATGCCTACCCCATTAAAATAGCTACGAAAAGATAACAGCCAATACATACCCTATCATAATAGCTGTGTAAAGACAATTAAAGATGCATAGGCTAACTCGTTATTGACTGCTACTAAATAATGAACCATCACACTAGCCTCGTAAAGACAGCTACCAACGTCACAATAGCTACGTAAAAACAGTTATCGATCCGTGACCAAGATAATACCTACGTAAGATCTATATCAGTGCTAAGACAATAGCTCCGTAAGGAAAACCTACCACTGCATGAACTACGACAACAGCAAGGTATGGACGGCTACCAATGCATTACTTATCACAGCTACCAACACATAACTCATCACATTAGCTAAGTAAATAGTTCTACCAGTGCCTAGCCTATCACACAGGCTAACTGAGGGGGTCACTAACTAACCCATCACAATATCTCTGTACACGGCAGAAGGCGTGATGATCCTCATCTTTATCCCACACCCAACATTAGGTTAGGTTAGAAGCACTCTGGCCAGCTTAGGTTAGTGGGTTGAAAATAATTTTTTCTAAAAACTACCCCTCTAGACGCGGTTGATCCCTCCCCCAAGGCTACGATCAAGGTCACATCGACCGCCTGCATCATCCAAAACCACCCCTAACTCTGTTACAAGGGCTGATATATATATATCATACATGGTATTTATGCGAGTTAACTATCAAAGGTTGGTCGTATCTCCATCAACGGGCATCACTGACCGGGATTTGTAGAAGTTAGGGGTGGTTTTGGATGATGCAGGCGGTCGATGTGACCTTGATCGTAGCCTTGGGGGAGGGTTCAACCGCGTCTAGAGGGGTAGTTTTTAGAAAAAATTATTTTCAACCCACTAACCTAAGCTGGCCAGAGTGCTTCTAACCTAACCTAATGTTGGGTGTGGGATAAAGATGAGGATCATCACGCCTTCTGCCGTGTACAGAGATATTGTGATGGGTTAGTTAGTGACCCCCTCAGTTAGCCTGTGTGATAGGCTAGGCACTGGTAGAACTATTTACTTAGCTAATGTGACGAGTTATGTGTTGGTAGCTGTGATAAGTAATGCATTGGTAGCCGTCCATACCTTGCTGTTGTCGTAGTTCATGCAGTGGTAGGTTTTCCTTACGGAGCTATTGTCTTAGCACTGATATAGATCTTACGTAGGTATTATCTTGGTCATTGATCGATAACTTTTTTTACGTAGCTATTGTGATGTTGGTAGCTGTCTTTACGAGGATAGTGTGATGGTTCATTATTTAGTAGCAGTCAATAACGAGTTAGCCTATGCATCTTTAATTGTCTTTACACAGCTATTATGATAGGGTATGTATTGGCTGTTATCTTTTCGTAGCTATTTTAATGGGGTAGGCATTGTTAGATGCCTTTACGCAGTTATTGTCTTTACATAGCTATTATGATAGGGTATGTATTGGTTGTTATCTTTTCGTAGCTATTTTAAAGGGGTAGGCATTGTTAGCTGCCTTTACGCAGTTATTGTGTGACAGGTTATGCATAGCTGTTTTTACATAAGTCTTGTGATAGGTTATACAATATTAGCCGTCTGTACGTAGCTTTTATGGTAGGGTGAGCATCGGTAGCTCTTTTTAACGTAACTATTGTGGCTGTCTTTACGAAGATATCGCTTAAGGTCTTAAATTGATAAAGGGCGTTACGTAACCATTGTCTTAGATTAGGAGTCGGTAACAGTTTTGACATACCTATTGTGGTAGAGTATAAATTGGTAGCTGTTTTACAGAGATGGTGTCTAGAGTCTCGGTTTGATGGAGAACATACCTGGACAATATGTGTAATGGCCTTGACGGTTTCTGCATAGCTATTTTGGTACGCGTTGATAGCTATAATTATGTCTAGGGCTTAAAGCTTTTGCCGGTGCCTTCACTAACCATAACCCATTTGACTTCGGTGTAGATGTTGGTTGATTAGCGTAAGTTTTTCATTTTGATTAGCTGAAACGCTGATCTGGGCATAGCCGCCATAGCCTATTTGGACTTGGTGTCAATGCTGTTCGTTTGAACTTCGCGTATGTTGGTTGGTTAAACGACGCGTAAGACAGTAGTTTAGTTGAAACGTTGGTTATTTGATCTAGCCTACACAGGTCTTAGCCACCATAGCCCTTTTGAACTCGGTATCAACATTACAGCCGTCTTGTTCTCCACCTGGATGACGTCATATTCGATCCTAGGTTGTGTATCGGATACTATGTGTTACCTTATATCACGCCACTCATGAGATGCTATGTGTTTGTCAAGCTATATTTTGGGTGCTATATGACGAACATTAGCCGAGCTATGCAGCGGATATTATGTATTCATACTTCTCATCGGATACTATATGTTAACCCATCGTCAGGCTATGGTTTGGATATATTGTGTTAGCCCTAGTCGTGATTTGCATCGTATACTATGTATAATGGTTAACCGGGCTATGTATCAGGTATTATGTGGTAATTTGTGGGCAACTTGTGGGATAGTGTGTGATATCAATTAGTTAAACTATACACTGGATATAATGTGTTATACTTTGTAGGCCCATGTCTTCTTAGCATAATATCTATGCAAACTTACACACATATATGTTTAACACATTATGTATTCTATTATGTATTTAGGCTTAACACAGTATGATAGCATGCATGTTGGCTTACCATAGTATTTATGTAGGTTTACACGCATATTTGTTTAACAGCGTATATATGGCTATTTAGAGTATATTGCATGCTGGTTTAACATGGTATATATGCCTATATTGGTTAATATTGTATGTATATAGGCTGCGTGACTTTTTTTTAATTATATTGTAGTATTTGCTGACCGTCATGGGCGTGATAGGTTATGCATTGTTAGCTATACGATATAGTACTTCCCATATTATACAGTCACCTGCCTGAGGTTCTACCTGATAGACGGGGTGAAAATGTGTGTCAGGCTCTGATCACATAAGCTTGGGCCTGTGGTTTACCGACATAGTAGGCCTTATGGATACAATGTGTTAATCATTAGCGAGGCCTCTGGATACTATATGTTAACCCTTCGTCAGGTTATGCATCGGATACTATGTGTTATTGATTAGGTATTATGTGGTAATTTGTGGGCAACTTGTAGGATAGTGTGTGATAGCCCTTTAGCTAAACTATGCGTTGGGTATAATGTGTTCAGGCCCTTGTCGGCTTAGCATAATATGTATGCTGGCTTACACGCATGTTTGTTTAACGCATTATGTGGGCCTAACATAGTATATACGCCTGTGTGGGGTATCGGCCTAATACAGGGTGTATAGGTTAACCTGCATATTGGTTTAACAACGTATATATGGCTATTTAGAGTATATTGCATGCTGTTTTAACAAAGTATATATGCCTGAATGTTGGCTTAGCACTGTATGTATATAGGTTGCGTAACTTTTTTAATTATATTGTAATATTTGTTGACCGTCTTGGGCGTGATAGGTTATGCGTTGTTAGCTATACCATATAGTACTTCCCGTATTATACAGTTGTCAGGTTCTACCCGATAGACGAGGTGTAAATGTGTGTCAGGCCTAGATCATATAGGCTTTGGCCGGTGGTTTACCGACATAGTAGGCACATTTAGGGATTCGTGTAAGTCGGCTTGGCATGTATGCAGGTTTACATGCATATTTGTTTAATACATTATGTGGACTATCACGTATGTTAAATTAACACGGTATATATGAATATGTATGATAGCATGTTGGCTCAGCATCGTTTTAGGATCGTTTTATAACATATATTTATTCTCGTTTTGTGATAGGCCTCTTTATTAGTGTTTCTCCATATATACCTTTATATCTAGATACATTTGCAGCTATAGGATATATCCATTGAGGCTATTTGATTATTTACATTGATTTCTGATTATATATATGTAGGCCTTGGGTTCTTCTGTCTGTCCAGGTTCTTACTTCTACTATCTGTCCAAGTACCTGCTTCTTCTATCTGCCCAGGTGCTTGTTTCTTTTATCGGTCCAGGTCCTTGCTTCTTCTATCAGTCCATGTACTTGCTTCTTCCATCGGTACAGGTCCTTGCTTCTTCTATCTGTCCAGGTATTTGCTCCTTTTATCGGTCCAGGTCCTTGCTTCTCCTATCTGTCCAGGTTCTTGCTTCTTCTATCTGTCCAGGTCCTTACTTCTTCTATCTGTCCAACTACTCGCTTCTTCTATTTGTCCTGGTACTTGCATATTCTATCCGTCCAGGTCTTTGCTTCTTCTATATGTCCAGATCCTAGCTTCTTCTATCTGTCCAGGTCAAGGACCTCCTCCTATCTGGCAAGGCTTCTCCTATCTGTCCATATCCCTGCTTCCTCTATCTGTCCAGGTACTTGCTTCTTCCATCGGTACAGGTCCTTGCTTCTTCTATGTGTCCATGTATTTGCTTCTTCTATCTGTCCAGGTCAAGGACCTCCTCCTATCTGGCAAGGCTTCTCCTACCTGTCCATATCCCTGCTTCTTCTATCTGCCCAAGTCCGTGCTTCTCATATCTGTCCAGGTCCTTACTTCTTCTATCTGTCCAACTACTCGCTTCTTCTATTTGTCCTGGTACTTGCATATTCTATCTGTCCAGGTCTTTGCTTCTTCTATGTGTCCATGTATTTGCTTCTTCTATCTGTCCAGGTCAAGGACCTCCTCCTATCTGGCAAGGCTTCTCCTACCTGTCCATATCCCTGCTTCTTCTATCTGTCCAGGTACTTGCTTCTTCTATCCGTCCAGGTCCTTACTTCTCTTATCTGTTCATGTCCTTGCTTCTTCCGTCTGTCCAAGTCTTGGTTCCTCTACGTGCCGAAGTCTTTGGTTCTTTTATCTGTCCAGATATTTGTTTCTTCTATCTGTCCGGGACGTTACTCCGTATACCAGTCCAGGTATTTGCTTCTTCTATTTGTCCAGGTTCTTGCTTCTTCTATCTGTCCAAGCCTTACCTCATCAATCTCTCTGGGTCATTGCTTCTTCAATCTGTCCAAGCCTTGCCTCGTCTACCTATCCATGTCCTAGCTTCTTCTATCTGTCCAGATCGTTGTTTCTTCTATCTGCCCAAGCCCTACCTCGTCTACCTGTCCAAATCCTTGTTTTTTCTATCTGCCCAAGCATTGCCTCGTATACCTGTCCGGGTCCTTTATTTTCCTATCCGTCCAGGTCTTTGCTTCTTCTATATGTCCAGATTCTTGCTTCTTCTGTCTGCACACGTATTTGATTCTTCTATGTGTCCAGGTTCTTGCTCTCTTATCTGCAAAGGTATTTATTTTTTTTGTACAGGTAACTGCTTATTATTTTTATAATATGAAAATAGACCACCGGTAGCTATTTGTCTTTGCGGTTCTAGGGATTTGCGTTATCTCTGCATGCCTGCACATGTAGGTCAAACGTATTCACTCAAGCGATAAGGCTTTGTTACACTGTTTATTTTTTTACCTTTGGAGGTGGGCCCTACTAGATACCTCTGTTGCTATACCTGGTATGTTTTTAGATATTTTGTTTTTAAGGCGCTGGCCCGTCAGGGTTCGAGTGAGCGGCCGACGCGGCATTTAACATTCAACTTGTATCCCTCATTACCCTGGGTTATACCGTTCATTTTAGGGTGGGCCTACCGCCTGGGATCGTTCGAGCGTTGATATTTCATATATTAAACAGTAATATCTTAAGATAACCCCTCGCCGGTAGCTACCTCCGGGGAGGATGTCCCGGGGGTTGTTGCGTCATATGCCTGATTTGGTTTTTTTTCCATTAATTACCTCTAGAAGTAGTCAAATACACCTCATAGTCTATGATCATGGTCATTCAGAGCCGCCTTCATTCATTCAGACCCGCCTTCATTCATGATGGACCTGCACGCTGTTGATATTACCCTATGGGTTGGTTGGGTTGAATCCAATAACTACCTCTAGACGTAGTCACCCCATAGTCTATGATCAAGGTCTTTCAGAGCCGCCTTCATTCATTCAGACCCGCCTTTATTCATGATGGACCTGCATGCTTTTGATATTACCCTATGGGTTGGTTGGGTTGGAACCAATAACCACCACTAGACGTAGTCAATTAGGCCTCTGGTCCATGCTCAAGGTCATTCAGAGTCGTCTTTAATCATTTAGGTAAGTGGGTCGGATTTTATTTTTTCGAAAAACTACCCTTAGGTGAAACTACCCCTTCCGTCGCGATAATACACTCTAGGCCCGCCCTATCAGTCAAGACACGTTTTTCCAAAATTTTTTCGAAAACTACCCCCCACCCCCCAATCCACCCCCGGAGCATCCCCCGGGTATGGTCCTATACGTAGCCGAGATCACCCCCTACACGTAGGTTAGGTTAGGTTTGATCAAATTTGGCTAGCTTAGGTTAGTGGGTTGGAATTAAATTTTTTCGAAAAACTACCCCCCACCCCTCTGGACGTGGACAAAACCACCCCTAAGGCTACGTTCAGGTAGGCGTCAACCCCCTACGTCATCCGAAACTACCCCTATAGTCCTAGGTTACGTAGCGGCCGAGTTAGGGGTGGTTGTGCTATTCTAAGGGCAGTACTACTATTAAATATTCAAATCCCTCTCTTTAACTTAAACAATTTATAATATAAAAACAAATTATGCCAACAAAAGACGGTTCGGTAATATTATAAGAACAAAAAATTACTTAATTATTATTAATAACTTAACTTAAATTAATTAAAACTAGTCACTATTTATTTTCCACACTATACATAGAAATACAAAGTGTTACTAGATAAAACAAATTAAGGAACTAATTGTATCAACAAATATGGTACAGTCTGCAAATTCTACAGCTACTACCGTCTCAAGACTTTAGCAAATTATGGGTAAAGCCATTTAGAACAAATTGTTTTGATTTGCATTTTTATTAACTTATTCCGCTTAAATTTTTTACTTTGAGTTAAATTTAAGTAAAATAGGCACGTGATTTGAATGTAAACTAAACTCTGGAATTCAAATTAACTTTTATTAATTAACTGAGGGAAATGGAGAGAAATACTAAGAATTATTGCAACAATGATTACAGTTGTAGATAGCGAATTAAAGAGCGTGTACTCGTGACTTGCTTTAATTTTCCAAATAACAGTTCTTTTCTACTGTAATTCTTATACTGTGTATACTGTTTTTTTCTTATAAAATGTAAGATGTACAAATAATTTAATCATTTAGTATAAGTAGTGTGTGTGTGTGTGTGTGTGTGTGTGTGTGTGTGTGTTGTGTTGTGTTGTGTGTGTGAGTGTGTGTGTGTGTGTGTGTGTGTGTGTGTGTGTGTGTGTGTGTGTGTGTGTGTGTGTGTGTGTGTGTGTGTGTGTGTGTGTGTGTGTGTGTGTGTGTGTGTGTGTGTGTATGTGTGTGTGTGTGTGTGTGTGTGTGTGTGTGTGTGTGTGTGTGTGTGTGTGTATGTGTGTGTGTGTGTGTGTGTGTGTGTGTGTGTGTGTGTGTGTGTGTGTGTGTGTGTGTGTGTGTGTGTGTGTGTGTGCGTTTAACCAATTCAAAGCTTTTCGTTGACATACAGTAACATCATAAAATAATCATGATTATTTTTAATGATGTTGGTATTGTTTACCAACCAAAAGCTCTGCATTGTATGGAATAATATATTACTTTGGTATTTTATTTTCTCATGTTTTATAGTTATACAAGGAAACATGTTTTATGATATAACAAAGTTCTAGCAAATTATAATAGTCTAATAAAACAATTTTCAAAGTAACGTAAAAATTGTCGGCTACAAATATGCTCCCTACCGTACATTTTAGTATTGCAAGTAAGAAATTTTAAGAATTATCGCGGTTAAAAAAAGCTAAACGTATTGAGTTGAATTTATCAAATAACCTTCAACTCAGTCAGTTATATAAGACCACATCTAATACAACTTGATTTCGTACTATCTAAGTCGAGACACGAATAGATAAACCGCAATCAAACTGTTAGCGAAGTTACAAGTAAACGAAGCGTATATTTAAAGAAATTGTGATAGTTTCAAGAATCTGAGACCAGAATTACTTCTTCTAAAAAAATCTTTAAAATGTAGCCTATATATATTTTTTATTGATATTCGGAAATAATGCAAGTTTTGAAAAATGATGAATTTTCAGAGATCATGAGATAATGTCAGTTTCTGTAAAGGTGTGTGTTCTGATAGGTAATAATAAAGAGATGAGGGAACATAATTTAACCTTATTTTTATCATTAATCTGCTATTATTGTTAGCAATTAAATTTACTATAATTTTTATTACCTTTCTTATCTTGTACTTAATAAAATATCTTAGAAATATCTTAAGAAATTTTTGTTTGTAGATTAAAATATAATTGATAATATTCCGTTATATGATACGAATATACAACCAATATAATGTAATACGTTTCCAAATATGTGTTGTCTGTACAACGCATCAATGGTTCAAATGAATTCATTTCCAAACCAACAAACTAACTGAATAAATTAAAGAATATTTCGACGGTAAGTGTATTTTCGACGTTTTAACCCTTTAAAAAGCAATAATTTGTTAATCAATGGGAATTATGACGAGGCTTTCAGCTAAAGTTTATAAGGATGGACGCTTGCAATGTTTACAATCACTCACATTAATATAACTCTCGAATTATGTGTTAACTTTCACAAAAATTCCAATGTAACATATTAGTTCTAATAAAATCTTTATCTACTTCACCCATAAACACTTTTTCAATGTGAAATATCGAGTAAGTAGTTGTGTGTTTATATTGTGAAGTGGGGTAGCAAAGTAAGGGGTTGGGTGTGAGTGTGTAAATAATAAATAGGTTATATTGTGATAGTAAACTAATATGGGAGGCCGATTTGAAAATTAATTAGGTTTAACCTGACCTGATTTTACAGACCTCCCACTAACGTTTGAAAGAATTAATGAATGGAAGATACAGCGGTAAAAATTAAAACAGTTTACTTCAAGTCTCACTACACATTAGTTTATTAAAACAAACAGACTAGTTACGATGACGTTGACGCCTTTATCAGTGCTTGGCTACTACTACCACTTGGTACTACTAGTGGTTGGTATTACACAATTTTTATCGTTGTAAATTGATCTCACTAGCTAAGCTCAAAGTAACTTATTAACGGAAGGTAGATCATGTGTTTCAGTCAAGATATCGACAATTTCAAATGACCGAACTGAATTTGAAATAAGTCAATTTAAAAAGAGTCTTGGCGTAGGATAGGATGACAGAGGGGACATTGAAAACAAGGGGAAGGTCTCATTAGAATCGATTTCTTCAGGAAACGTCGAATGGGAAAGGTCTTCTGCCTAAGGCAGTTTTTAAAACGTTTGAAATGAATATAGGTAGAATGTGACTACAATCACCAAGTATGAAAAAAATTAAAATTGGAGTAAATTACTGAAATTGGTTTTTAATTATATTGTGATTTTTTTTAATTGTTAATAACTGGTTGAATCAATGTTCAATTTTAGTTTACTGAAAACACACTTGTTGGAGGCAAGTTGAAAACTGACAATTTAAGAATTTACGAATTCACCATTAAAATTTTCGTACCGTTAAGAAACCTTTTTAAGTATACAATACCTACTATGTTTAATACAGAAATATAAAAGTTTGATCCTTTTTTAAAATTTGTTATAAGATAAATTGTTTCTTGTATATTTGAAGAATATGTAGATATAATTTTCATCTTTCTGTCTCTATTAATTTTTTTTTATATCAAATATATATATATATATATATATATATATATATATATATATATATATATATATATATTGACATTTGTCAATATATCACATATATACATGTGTGTGTGTGTGTATGTGTGTGTGTGTATGTGTGTGTGTGTGTGTGTGTGTGTGTGTGTGTGTGTGTGTGTGCGTGTCTACAGGTACGTTACCAACACAAAACAGGGTGTCCAAAATATTTTGGGAACGTGTGTCCAAAACACCTTAACACACGTAATACCTTATATACCTTGAATATCTAATATTTTTTTTAAGAAAGAAACTCCAACTACACCGTCTATTATTTGTATTATGTATAAAAACAAATATTTCTTAAGATATAACAAAATTCATTTCCGATTGTTCTAACATTTTACAGTACAAGTATTGAATAATTTTTCAAAATTCGGTTATTAAAGACTAAATTCATTAAAAATAGGTATGTTTTTTTTAAAGTACCGGACTCTATTATTTTCTTTACAATTTAATTTTTTGCAATAATACCTTGGCATGGATACACAAAAATATAGGCCTAGTTCATAGAATTATGTTGCTATCTTATTTTTGTTATAAATAGGATTTATTGATTTTTTTACTATTATTTTTTTTTAAATCACTAATAATTTGATCCCGAAACAGTAACTATAAGTGCTAAGAGTATGTACAAGTAATTAAAGTTATAATGAATACCGGCTCGAAAATTAACAAGGTAAGGTAGATAGAGTTATTAGAGATAAATTTATCAAATTGAAATATAAGTTTACCTCAATTAATTTACGATAACCACTACAGGTATCTTGAGGTTTGCTTTATATATGACTTGTAGTATAAATGAGTGAAAGAAATATATAACATATATTTTTCTATAGCACGTACATGTTTTACGGAAGCTGTTGATTTATTTTAATTCTATCCATAAAAGTTTTATTCGTAGACACCTAACTTCTAGGAATATATTTAATCTATGATATAACTTCTATGAAAAATGTTCTGCCTGTAAACGATAAGCTACGATATTCGGTTTATTTTATTATAAGTTACAAAGAGAACTTTTTAAAGATTTACAATTCTCGTTAATCTTAAATTCTACTTAAACTTAAATAACATTTATAAATAAACAAATGTAATTATGTTAAAGGTTTTTTTAAATTGTTTGTAATTATATTATTGTCTGCTTACATTGCTTGAGTTATTACATCCAATTTTTGAAAGCAACATATTAAAGGAATGTTATTATTACCAAGGTATATTACGATTAGCTCTTTTTTAGAATATGTTTTGTAAAAAACAAATAAAAACTAATCAAAAAGTCCAATAACCGAAAACAACACGAAAAGCGAAAAAAGTAATTTGCTTAAGGCGATGGAAACGAGGCATATATACAACCGATACAAATAAAATACAAACAATTTGTTAACTCAACAAACTAAAGCAATGTACGACCGATGTTGAAACAGATAATAAAATTTCAAACGAGAAATTTGATAGGTCCGAGTTCATACGTCACAATATGTAATAAAACATATTTAATTCTTTAAATTCAAACAAATAAGAGATGTCGTAGTTTTCAACTGTAAATACAAAATTTTAAAGAATTTTTCATTTCCCACTTGTTGATACACCTTTAAAATTTTATAATATATCTAAATTCATTTGTTGAATAGGTCGACATTTGTTTCACTTTCAGTTTTCGTTTTTTATTTAAAATTGGTTTAAACACGGTTACTTTTTCTTGCTCTATTATTAAATCAACTATGTTATAGTGTTTATTTTTATAACCGTTGACAAGTTGAGAGACTCTATTTCTAATGCATCGTCGCATCCAGCAAGATTGTCGCATTCGAGGTTTCCTTTCACCCATAAAATCTTTACCTCAGCCACTGGTGAAGTTTATTAGAATAACCTACCCTGACCGGATAGTTTTAGGTAATATATATTGTAATATATCTGTATTGTAATGCAGTATGACTTGGTGCTCTGTTTTATTAAACCCAGGTTTGTGAAGTTCCTGTTTGCGGGTGTAGTTTTGTAAGTCTAGTGTGTATTTTTTATAACACAACAGATTACGCAGAGCATGCGCTTTTTCACTGCCCAAGATGGACAACAGAATGGTAGGTCCTCACAGAAATACCGACGATTCACTCCTGATCACAACGTGGAGCTGATGATAGCAAAAAATTAGTATTGAGTAATATTAGTATTGAGTAATATTAGTATTGAGTAATATTAGTATTGGGTAATATTAGTATTGAGTAATATTAGTATTGAGTATTATTAGTATTGAGTAATCTTAGTATTGAGTAATATTAGTATTGAGTATTATTAGTATTGAGTAATATTAGTATTGAGTAATATTAGTATTGAGTAATCTTAGTATTGAGTAATATTAGTATTGAGTAATATTAGTATTGAGTAATATTAGTATTGAGTATTATTAGTATTGAGTAATATTAGTATTGAGTAATCTTAGTATTGAGTAATATTAGTATTGAGTAATATTAGTATTGAGTAATATTAGTATTGAGTAATATTAGTATTGAGTAATATTAGTATTGAGTAATATTAGTATTGAGTATTATTAGTATTGAGTAATATTAGTATTGAGTAATATTAGTATTGAGTAATCTTAGTATTGAGTAATCTTAGTATTGAGTAATATTAGTATTGAGTAATATTAGTATTGAGTAATATTAGTATTGAGTAATATTAGTATTGAGTAATCTTAGTATTGAGTAATATTAGTATTGAGTAATATTAGTATTGAGTAATCTTAGTATTGAGTAATCTTAGTATTGAGTAATATTAGTATTGAGTAATATTAGTATTGAGTAATCTTAGTATTGAGTAATCTTAGTATTGAGTAATATTAGTATTGAGTAATCTTAGTATTGAGTAATATTAGTATTGAGTAATATTAGTATTGAGTAATCTTAGTATTGAGTAATATTAGTATTGAGTAATATTAGTATTGAGTATTATTAGTATTGAGTAATATTAGTATTGAGTAATATTAGTATTGAGTAATATTAGTATTGAGTAATATTAGTATTGAGTAATCTTAGTATTGAGTAATATTAGTATTGAGTATTATTAGTATTGAGTAATATTAGTATTGAGTAATATTAGTATTGAGTAATATTAGTATTGAGTAATCTTAGTATTGAGTAATATTAGTATTGAGTAATATTAGTATTGAGTAATATTAGTATTGAGTAATATTAGTATTGAGTAATATTAGTATTGAGTAATCTTAGTATTGAGTAATATTAGTATTGAGTATTATTAGTATTGAGTAATATTAGTATTGAGTAATATTAGTATTGAGTAATATTAGTATTGAGTAATCTTAGTATTGAGTAATATTAGTATTGAGTAATATTAGTATTGAGTATTATTAGTATTGAGTAATCTTAGTATTGAGTAATATTAGTATTGAGTATTATTAGTATTGAGTAATATTAGTATTGAGTAATCTTAGTATTGAGTAATATTAGTATTGAGTAATATTAGTATTGAGTAATATTAGTATTGAGTAATATTAGTATTGAGTAATATTAGTATTGAGTAATCTTAGTATTGAGTAATATTAGTATTGAGTATTATTAGTATTGAGTAATATTAGTATTGAGTAATATTAGTATTGAGTAATATTAGTATTGAGTAATATTAGTATTGAGTATTATTAGTATTGAGTAATATTAGTATTGAGTATTATTAGTATTGAGTAATATTAGTATTGAGTAATATTAGTATTGAGTAATCTTAGTATTGAGTAATATTAGTATTGAGTAATATTAGTATTGAGTAATATTAGTATTGAGTAATATTAGTATTGAGTAATATTAGTATTGAGTAATATTAGTATTGAGTAATATTAGTATTGAGTAATATTAGTATTGAGTAATATTAGTATTGAGTAATCTTAGTATTGAGTAATCTTAGTATTGAGTAATATTAGTATTGAGTAATATTAGTATTGAGTAATCTTAGTATTGAGTAATATTAGTATTGAGTAATCTTAGTATTGAGTAATCTTAGTATTGAGTAATCTTAGTATTGAGTAATATTAGTATTGAGTATTATTAGTATTGAGTAATATTAGTATTGAGTAATATTAGTATTGAGTAATATTAGTATTGAGTAATCTTAGTATTGAGTAATCTTAGTATTGAGTAATATTAGTATTGAGTAATATTAGTATTGAGTAATATTAGTATTGAGTAATATTAGTATTGAGTAATCTTAGTATTGAGTAATATTAGTATTGAGTAATATTAGTATTGAGTATTATTAGTATTGAGTAATATTAGTTGATAACAACGTCGAAACCATTGACAAAAGCTGAAATTGACGTGCCACGCAATAGGGAAAAACGCAAAAGAGAGGAGAGACCGCTCAAGCCTAGAGACAGGCGTGGAACAAGGACGAGTAACGATATTGCCCAAGAATAAAGAGAGAAGATAATGAACAGACGTCAAGTCTTGTGAAGACAGGCCACCTTGTGTGAAGCTGACGTAGGTCAAGAGAGGTATCTTCTACACGTCAAAAGAGTTGGGGGGGGGGGGTTAGCGGGTAGCACAGTCAGAACATAGAACCAAAAATCCACACACGGTTGGGTCCCGTATGACTCATCCAACTCTTCGAATTAAATAACATGTTTTCCTTAGGACTCTATACGCCAGGTAAAATATTTTTATAGTATAATTTAACTGTGATATCGGTAGCCTTATTTTCGTAAAAACATTTAGTTTAATCAAACTTATTCAGGTAATGTCGTGACGAGAAGTTTCAGGTGAATTTCTACATCCGTCAATGCTATCCAAGTTTATATAGTGCGTGATGGCAATCCTTTTTCACTGGGCGTAATGTTTAGGCAATATGCATTGCCTACCTTGTATTGAATATGTAATATTACACTTGTATTACAGAGGTGCGTGATACAAATCCACTCTTCATAAAATGGCTCAGGTTTGTCTGTAATTAGCAACAAGACAGCTTGATGGACACTACGCAGGTAAATGTCCTCTAAATTCTATTTATTGTGGGGCTTATTAATGTTGTCACATTTATTAACAATGGCATCGGTTTTACGACTAAGATTTTAAACAAAAGTTTATAATTACACATACAAGTACCTTAGACCATAAATATGTATTGTAATTCGTTCGCGATGTTTGGAGAGGTATTATTATTGTAATGTTTGAGACACAAATTTTTTGTAGGTAATTTATTAGAAAAGTAACGTTTTAAAACGGCTCCAGTTTTCAAAAATCAAAGTAACATATTACATAAAATTATTTGGGTGTATTCTAATTCGGTGCAAATATTGCTACCGAATTAATGAAAATTCCAAAATTAAACTAAACTTAGACCCACGTGTTAAAATACTATTATAATAACAGTTAAAAACAGAAAATATATTTAAAAAATACCAAACTGAAACACTAATAATTTATCTTTTCGAAGAATAAACTGTGTAGACATTTCATAACAAATAATGAAAACCATTAATTTTATTTGTAATATTTACATGTTAAACAATTTTTGTTGTAATAAACTTTGATTTTCTTATCTTAATTAGATTCTTAATAACAATCGAAAATCATAGAAATCGTGATTCACATTACTAGCAAATTTTTGTAGTTGCTTCAAGATATCTTTTTGCTCAAGTACAATTTTTAGTAAAGTAAAGATTAACTAAAAGAAAAATGTTCACTACATAATAAAATTTTAAACTGAAGAGAAAGTTCAGCTTGCCCACTTACTAAGCCGACTGTTGCGAAAAGTGTTTACGCAAAGACACGTAAATGTGTCAAGTGCGTAAATGACACGCGGGTAACACATATATAAATATGGATTTCTATTGCTATAATAATTTTTTTAAATCTTCTTATACAACATTTAGCACTCAATACTAGAAACTCCTGGACACTCTACATCCTTACAATTGACATTTTCGTTTAGAAGTTAAGCAAATACGAATATTTATTGTAATAATTAAGATCAAACAATCAAATAATAAACCTTTGTCAAAAAACTTTGGAAGCTCGACAAACTGTAGAAATCATAAATATTTAAAATACTTTAAAGGAATTTTGACAATATTTTTAGGTTTTGGTACAGTTTTGTTTCTAATTGATTTCAAAAAAGAAAAAAAATAGCTTTAATTGGTAAATCTTTTTAAATTAATAGTTTACATTTTATTATTAAATGTTACAGCAAGCAATGAGTACACCTTGGAAGAGTCAAATGAAAGTCATTGCTGTTTAAACCACTGGTACAAATTACCCCGGTTACTTTTAAGGCGCTCTCGTTCGAAATTTTGCTATATGTTTCAATTGATTATAAATTACTCTTTTGTGACTGGATTTAAAACCTCTGACCCATATTCGTTTGATAATGTCTCACTGATAACAGTTTTTCGTTTTGTAGGATGCCCTCTATATTCGTGTTTCTACCCATTTATAGTTTTAACGAGGCAGATTATTGAACATAAATAAATGTTAAATAAATAATACGGCACACCAATGCAACTTTTTTAAATGTATATTATACTGGTTTTGATGTCTAATACAATGTTATTCTTTTAAATCTGTATATCGTGTTTATATTGATAAACATCATAAAAGTAAAAGATCAAACGAAAGAAAATTTTACAAAAATATAGATAATGGAAATTAAAATAGATTGATATAAGAAGATATTTATCTTTAGTTATGTATATAAAAAGCTATGGAAAGCTATTAAAATGCAGGATGAACAAAAGATTCTTTGATTTAATTTACCTATATATAGCCTATCGGCTTAAAGGAACAAAATGAAGTTCTAGAATTCATGACCAGAAACTCTATCCAAGAATACGAAATCTCCTGAAACTCCATGAATAAAGCGAAAACAAAAATAGCCAATGGGCCTAGGGGAACAGAGTGAAAATCTGGAATCCATGACCAGAAACTCTACCTCAGAATACGAAGTCTCTTGTTTATCCATGAACGAATCGAAAACAAAATATATGGGCTTAGTTGAACTGTGAAGATCTGGAATCCAACACCAGAATCTGTAACCAATAATGGGAAAGCTCTTGACTATCCATGAACAAAGTGAAAATATATATATATAC
>JBAIZL010000002.1:48756728-48759228 GCA_036971475.1 Prosapia bicincta
AAAATTACAAATATTATTCCACAAACGTATATCTGTCATTACACAAAATTACAACTGTTATTCCGCAAAATTACAACTGTTATTCCACAAAATAATTACTGTTGTATGTATAAACGTTCCAAATTCCACACAAATCAGTATATTGAAACATACACACTACAAAGCCATATATTACTTTAATTCCAAGGTAGGAGTGGTTCACTCAGATACTTATTAAAATTCATATTTAATATATTCAATTAGTATTATTAAAATTCATTTTTTAAATACTACTGTTGTTGTTTAGAATTTTAAAAATATCAACGTCAAGTTATTTATTTATAATTATATTATGTATTCAAATGAATCTTCAAAGAGTTAAAATGTATAATTCAAATATAACAAACAGTTATATTTTAATAATTATTCTGAATGTCTCTACTGACTCTACTGTCTAAAGAGTGAAAATTGTAATTTGATAATATTATTTATATTTTCAAAATCCTTTACTTCGTTTCTATGTGGAAATGTTGTGTATGAATTACAAATAGCAGAGTTTATGTTTCCTGTCAAATATTAAACTTCCTCTTTTTTCCCTTGTGCCGCAGGGCTTTCACTGGATATATAAAAGCAAAATAATTTTATTTATATTTCTATGTTGTACAAAAACATCGTACTCTGTCATCATTTCACTTAAATCGAGACTCTTCGTTTTTATATTTAACCAAACCGACATTTTTAAATGAATTTCTATAAAAAGCCGCTTTTGTTAGATCCCCCTTGTTTTACAGTTATTTATAGCAGAACATGTCTCATATACTATTATTTCCTCTATTATTAGACTTTTATTTTTCAGATAATTTAGTCTGAGGTAGTTACTGAGAGGTAAATTTTAATATAATAAATACCTCTTACATTTGGTAGTTTTATAGATGCTTCAGGCCACGTTTTGATGCCTGTTTTTTTTTTAATATTGTACAATACAAAATGAGATTACTCTTTTGGAACTAGTAAACAATGAAGATTCGTTACACTTGTAGTGTAGGACGATTGCAGTAGCAATTTCAAAAACAAGACTTTCTACCGTGAAATTGATATTTTGTTAATTTTTTACTAATAACTACTCATGGTTTTTCTTAAAGGTACTGCGAGTTCATTATTACTTAGGCACTCTCATGAAGTATGGTATGAATGAAACTTATATTTACAATATTTATTTTAAATCCGCTAGGTCCTTCCCTTATCGAACCTGTTGTACTACAAAATACAAAGACCTTCCAATTTTCAGTCAAACGTGTAATATAAGGAGGTAAAATTAAAAACTTTCCACACATCCTTTGAGTTAACGTCCTCACACTACACATTTGACTGTGAAATAAGGGCTTTGTTTTTTATAGCATATTACGCTTGGTAATGGCAAAGAACTAGTTGCGATACGTTACAGATTTAAAATAAATATTTTTGACTCGGTTATCAATAGATTTTTCATTCATACGATTTTACGAAAGTTTGATGTTTCTTATAAATCATTTTTTAATCTTATATATAAACTTAATATATTTATTTTAAGTAATTCCAAGTCTTTTAAACTAAGTTTTAGAATTTAGTTTCTTATTAAGAGTATGTTTTGACAGTAAAATGATTTCTTACAAACATTTTATAAGGAAAAAACACGTAAAGATTTTGTTCTGCTCCTTTTTTTGTAGGTATACCTATTTCCATCTAAAAGGTCTAGGTAATGTAGTGAACCTAATAAACTCCATTGGAAGAGAATATAGGGAAATACAGAGTAGTTACCTTGAGTAGATTGTAGAGACATTTATGCTCTATTGGGAGCATAAAGAGAGGTCTGCCTGGTACATCCCCTTGTGAGGAAGGATAAGGAGAGGTGGGAGGTAATCAAAGGACATAATCTCTTTGTACTAGGAATAGAGGAAATTATGATGGGAAGGGAACAGCTTCGACGAGGCTGGATACTTTACTTGCAATATATCTACTCTCGTGTGGGACGTGTTCGTTACACAGTGTCGAATATTTAGGTTATCTTTGAATGTTTAAATGCAAAACTAGAACGAAGATTTTTCCTTTTGCATTATTCAGTTATATTTATTATAAGAAAAGACATTATGAAATCAGTTTATTTAATCATAATTATAATTTCAAAATTATTGTGTTAAAAATGATTAAGTATTGAAATGTGTCAGACTTTGGGTAAACGCTTTAACCGCCCTCTGTTTTTCCGTAAAATTCGTACCGTTTATAAATACTTGGTTGCTTTATAAATGCTTTCTAATGGTTATTGTAACTGAACAAATACATTAAAATTTTATATAGAGTAATTAAATGTATTTGTTTGTAATTATTTATTTTAATTTTAAAAAATCAAACAAAAGATTCCTAGTCTGGACTATCTATTAGCCTTCACCCGAAAGTTTACAAATTTGTTTTACAATATTGTAACCTAAATATATAAGAAATATAATCGATCAGATATTGTGTTACTTTGAAAGATTTATGATGT
>JBAIZL010000002.1:49454228-49484228 GCA_036971475.1 Prosapia bicincta
GTTCTAACTCTAGTAACGCTGATTCTAACAGATTCTAACTTTTGTATAAATATGACATTCTATGTTTGTAATAGCGTCACTGATTATGAAGACATTAGTCATCGAAACGCGTATGAAACTAAAGTCTTATAATTGTGAGTTGTGCATATTTATTTGGTGTACAAAGTGTAGCTATTTAATTCGTGTTATAATAGCATCAAATAGGTTTTATATTTAATTCTTCTAACGTCACATACGATTAAATACAGATTGTGTGCCGAATAATTTCGTCTTCCTTGCAATTTAATTATCATGTTCATTTCGAGTTAGAGTGATTAAATAATTTACTTCTGTGATGGTATCTTGTGTATAAGTTGCTTAATGTGTTTATGATAAAACGATTAATTTTATAATTCAATATGCATCCTTGTCAGGATGAAGGGATAAATTGGCAGCCAGTTGGTTTAGGTTAGGTTAGTTGGCCTAGTTGCAACTGACAACGATAATATTGTGCAGAGAATGACTAAAACGTTTAAGTAAATGGGAAGTAAACTGCTTTATATGGAAAACCGCACAGGAAGTGTAGACTAGAAGCACCCTCAAGACTAGAGTTGGGTTCCCTCGCGGAACCTCAGTCTGACAACAATGAGTGTTTAATTTCTACTCATTGTTAAGCACACTATACACACCTTCGCCTATACTTTACAACGCATTTCGATGATAAATTTAATTAATTAAATTTAGGTAGGTAATAGTAACTTTCTAGTATTTGTTTTTATTAATCTTTAGCGATTATCTTCACCATTAAATTTAATTTATTTCCAACTACAGTTATTTGTAAAGTCGTAAATTTCATACATGTACACAAAAGCTAATAAGATAATTAAATTAAAAAATTGCACCTGTATAAATTATATAGTTAGCTGTTTATCGTGCCGAAGTTGACGCGTCGATATAGTACGTAGTACCCGCTGAGTGCTACTGAGCATATTTAATTAGAAGCCTTAATGGGTTAATTTAGCGTTTTTACGCACATGGTACAAATTTTACAATCGAATTAAACTAACCCAATGTCCTGCGTGTTGAAATTTTGATCTTAGATTAAGACTAGATGATGCAATATTATTGAGTAATTAGGTTAATAATAGGCGTTCACATTGATTTTCTATAATTACTATTAACGATTTTATGTTTGAAAACATTCACACAGGGGTAAATAGCAAAGAATAATTGCTATAATATTTTAGCATATAGATAGATAGAATTATTGACATACAGGTATGTCAACGCAGAATTGTAAACGTTGTAGGCAATAGCTGCCTTAGAAAAAACTTCAACAATAGTTAACATATTTGCATTGCAATACAATTGTTGGTAACCTATTCAAAGATTAAATATCTATGCACGCCCCCATCGTTTTTTTTATTTGTTTTGTACACATACTGCCTTCATAACTATAAAATCCAATATTAAAATGTTTTACAATTCAAACAATATTAAAATATTAGGGAAATCTAAATAAATAAAACCTCCTAACCACAAATAAAACCTTTTATTAAAACTCTCATGTATATTTAAATTGTAAAGCAATTATCTTCAAAGGAAATTAGGAAATGAATAATTTGTTTTGTAATAATTTCCTCTGAAGATGATTGCTTTGAAATTGTTATGGAAATAAGGTTTAGAAAAAAAGTGTTATTTGTAGTCAATATGATTTATTTATTTAAATTAAAAATTACACCAAATTTAATTAAAATTGTTGCAAGGGTAATCTGTATGGGTGTATGAATTTTTTTGGTCTCATGTATTCATACGGATTTGGAAAACAATACTTTTTCTTTTTAGTTATTTTTAAAATGTGGTTTTTATGAAACAAAATATTTATTACAGTAAATTACAAGTATCGATTCAGCTGTTTCAGCTACTCAATATTTATATTGGAAAATTATATATACTAAAATATTTACATAGTTTTGAGGATAAACAAACCTAACATTGTGTGTTTAATTAATTACCTTTAATGTATATTTTAAGATGTACAACACAAAAAGGCCGTTCGTGGTTATCGGCTGCGAGGTACGTGGAAAGGATGTAAACCATTGTAAGGATTAAGATAGGAACAATGAATTCCCTTAAAGTTTATATACAGCTTAAAACACAGACGGAATTATGGCTTACGTGTATAGCGTCGTAACCTTGACATTAACCTGTCTGTATTAAGTGTCCGGCCGTTAAAACACAATATCCACTTAAATAACCTTATAGGGTACGCTATTAGCCTTAACAACAATTCGTTCAGTTGCAGATGTATTCCTCAGTCCCACAGGTAGCTGGAATGTAGCGTTGGGGGCGGTGGGTGTATGATCATCTTGTATCGATTATGCACATGCACGTGACCCATTTCCGTCAGCAATGGTTTGGTCCATTATACAGCATTGTTTCTGCATCTATACTCTACTTCCTTCCGTAAACTGACATCATTTGTCAAACATAAGATGCAACCCAGGAGAAAATTATTAATGTATAATAGAACATATATCTCCGCTAGTTATTACTACAATTTTGTAAGTAAATTCGTAAAATATGCACTAAATTTTGAAATTAGTCCTAAAACGTATTTTTAACACTAATCTTATATCTATTTGTTGCAGTTTTCTTTTAATTCCTAAAAGTCACTAAACAAATGTGTCCAGAGCTCACTCAACTTTATACTTCTTAATATTCTTATATTAAATAATTCTTATTATATATATATATAAATAAATATATAAATATATTTATATTTATATATAATAAAAATAATATTACGTTCATATATAAATATGAAAATTCTAACTAGGTCAATATTAAAGTTCATATATATTATCTTAATATGTATTTAAAATTTATATATATTTTTAATATATTAAGCACGTATTCAGTATTAAATATTTTAGTATCTAATGGAACCTCAATTTACTTTAATATTACTGTAAAACACGAATATATATATATATATATATATATATATATATATATATATATATATATTAAATGTGGTGATATGTTTTCTTGTATATATAGTTAATAAATTTAAAATATTTCAAACACAAGAATACTTTTAATGAATATATTTATTCATTCAGGAATAAATATATTCATTAAAAGTATTCTTGTGTTTGAAATATTTTAAATTTATTAAATATATATATATATATATATATATATATATATGTATATATATGTATATATATATATATATATATATATATACATATATATATATACATATATATATATATGTATATATATATATATATATACACACATATATATATATATATATATATATATATATATATATATATATATATATATATATAGTAAACTAGCGATTATCCGTGGAATAGGGTGGCCCGGCAACGCCGGATAACGAATTCCCCGGATAATCCGCTATGAACAAAGAATACGCAAAACGATCGATAATCGATTATTATACCATAAGTTACACAAATAATGACCCCGGTTAATGCAATTCACAAATAATCTTCAGCGGACAAAATAAATACGGAAAATAATTTAAAATGTCGATATATTTGACGGATTATATCATGTACATTTATATGTCTAACTATTTACAATACGTACATTAGTATATGTCAAAAGTAAGTATGTATGTACATATTATGTAATTTCCTTTACACATAATACTTTCACTTTTTAACACAAAAGTCTGTCACTTTCGTCTGTTTTTTTGTGATCATTGATTTAGCTTTAATGTGCGATCTAAGTTTCTTGAGAACCATTTTGTCGCACAGTGTCTACTTGTGTCACAAAGCCATAAAGATCGATAATGTATATGACAGACATTGATAATGCATATGTCACGTCCTAGACTATTTATAGCCGAGATTATCTGACATTTGCTTACAATCTTATGATACATATTAGGTTTTCGGGCTTCCAAACATTTTATCATTGTCTGTTATATACAGTAATCTGCTCACCCCTTTTATTTCGCTGGCCCGCGTCGGGATGCTTCCCTTTCAATGTAAAAATTAGTACATACATATTTACATATCTATTCCCTTCATCTTAACTTCTATTAGGCCTTATATGTATTCACGTCGTAACTCACCGTTTGGAAATTTAAACACATGAATCTGATTGGAATAAAAATTGGATATTTGTAAAACAATGGCAGACCCCGGATAATCCGCAAACCGGTTAATCCGCCCACGGATAATCGGGAGTTTACAGTATATATATATATATATATATATATATATATATATATATATATATATATATATATATATATATATATATATATACACATACTATATCCTTTTCTAATTATCAAAATCCAAAACTGCTTAATATGTCTCCTATCATTTATTTAAATTCAATTATTATAATTAATTTGCACATAATTTTGAGTATTATATATAATTTTGAGTATATAATAAAACCTCTCTAGTTTTAAAATATAGTTTAAAAATAATAAGACAGATACAGAAAACATACCTTTATTGGTGAACAATGAATACAATGCCAATTTACATTACTTCGTTTTAAAACTTAAATGCGATTAATGACGTCCGTAAGTGAATGACGTCAGTAACTGATAAGTGGAAGTGGGTCTCATCCGAAGAAATAAACAAAGCACCGGGGGGGGGGGATGTACTGAAGAATTTCCTCACACACAGCTCAACCGTTTCACGCGTTCCAAAATCGTTTTCACTTAATTGTTGGGTAACCATAATTTTTAATAGGTGCATATTAAGGTCTCTATGAACAATTCTTCTTATATTCCTATCGGATAATCCCAGGGCAGCTGAATATTTGGGGATAATCCTAGTGCTAAACGCCTTGGGAATTGTTGAACGGACGGGGTCGGCCAGTAGATTTTCTTTTTAGTGCGGAGCCTGTTTATCTAAAGTTATCAACTGACACCCAAAGTTGAATAGTTTTCCTATCAGGAAGGAACCTGTCACCCAAGTTCGAATGGAATACGAAACGCTCGCTGAGTAGCAATCATAGAACCACCATTAAACCCCTCTACAACAAACGCACGTTGCACACCAAGCCAAGCCATGATGCACACTGAAAATGGCACGTACACCTCTTTCAAACAATACCCCCACCACATCAGTGCTACCATACAACGGTTTCTTCGGAGGTTTTATTGCCGGACCCTGTATATATATTTCATTTGTAGGTATCGTCTTACGCTAAATAATTTGTTATTAATTTGTATAAATTTCATAAAGAATAATAATAAAATAATAATAACTTGAAGCTTTTCAACAGCTTAGTTTTATTACATTAACATTATCAAGAACCTATTCACTAGACAACATCTAAAACATGGCTGACTAATAAGTACAGACTATATACCATACAGTTTCTATCTTAAGTGGTAGAGGATTTGGGTAAAATTGACTGAACGGCGTAAAACACACCAAAAATGTCGAGTGTTTGTCACGTTTGCAGTGTTCATATTGCATCCACATTACATTTATCGTATGCTTGATATGTTTGTCGATATTGTATTGTGTTTTTTGCCTGCCCAATGTACTAGTATGTATGGTGTTTAGCTCTAGTTTACTATATTTAAATGTGAAATTAAAGAACGAAATTATTTAGGTAGTGAAAAGGCAGACCCCGAATATAAAGCCGTCATTAAATAAAACCCATTTTAAAATTTTCAGTCGTTGATTGCAACTTGTCTGCATGAGAGCGGCAATAATTATATATGCTCTTTCCATTCACGTACGAGCTGAGTGTAACTGAAAGCTTTGCAGCATACACTATTTAAATGGAAATGTTTTGATGAACTCCCTAGAGCCGGCACTGTTCGGCGTTTAATTGCTAATCCAATTATCAACTCTCAGTAATCCTAACGTAATGCTGCGCTGGATAATCGTTAGGGGTTAAATTTATTCATTTGACGGATGTGGTTAATCATAAGAGTGATTTTACACGTAAATCAAATAAAATGTATGTATGTAAGAGATTTTAATCACACCGAGGAACCTGCAAGTCATTATTTATTTAAAACCTGCAAAACAAAACGTTAATGGGTGCAGTAAATATTTGTGTTTCGTAAAAAAAACCTCGATTGCTCAGTTAACAGTGTACATAAACCATTCCAAAATCAAGCATAAATGCAAGTAAATCATTCTTAATTAAAACATAAATATTAGTAAATATAAACTGGTATATCATTGTAAAAAAGTTAAACAGTAAATTGATGTTCAGAATTTATAAAATATATCTATTACTTACAAAATTTTAAAAAGTTTAATTTTTTTTTTACCATTGTCTAAACATTAAATATTTACAATCGCAAAGAATAATATTTAATGTTTAATAATAACAAAGATATTATTAGAAATAACAACAAAATATATTTTATCGCTTCCCAACAGTATATAATACTATTCTTATTTATCAAACAAACTTTAATGCACTTAAACTAGAATCATACTTGGTGTATTTCCGAGTCGACTTTCGAGAACTATATATAGTATAGTATATATACTATATATATAGTATAGTGCTCATAATCACGCATTAGAAGAATCTGATGTTTTTGTATTAGTTGGACGTATGAGAATTAATTGTCAATTAGTATCGTTAAGTTTCTTTTTTTGGTGTCATTGCACTTTTCATTAGGGTTAATTTTGGTATATGTTAATTTTGTCTATTAAGTTAAACAATTTTTTACTTTTTTATTTTATTTGAACTTGTTATTTATTATAGTATTTTTATGTTTATAATATTGTAACTGTTCCTAGATGGTAATCTTTAGGCATTTCCGTATTTTCTTTGTTAAATTAAAAGTATTCTTTTTTGTTGGGAATGTATGATTATTTTTGATAGAGTGTGTTGCTTGTTTTGACTTATAAATATTTGGTTTGATGTGAGTTTTTAAGGTGTTCTTTATATTTGTCTTTTAATTTATTCTGTTTGGACGACGTATAATTTATTACATTCAATGTTATAAATTCCGTTACTACGTGTGGAACATATTTCTTTCTGATTGGTTTATTTTATTGATTATATTTCCTATATTTTGCGTTTCTTTTTTAGGATTTTTTTTATTTATTTTATTTTATATCCTGTGTAACCCTACATGAATATGGCATATTTTGGTGTTGTTTTAGCTCACATTTTGGTTGTTTTATTTAGTTAATATTTTTAATTTCAAAATTTTTTATTGTTTTTTGTCGCGTTCGTTTTTGGGCTATTTGTTATCATTTTTCTTTTTCTCTTTCTTTACTTGTTAGTAGGGTTTTAAACATACTATAAGAAGCGACTTGTAGGCAGCCAATTTATGTTATGAGTGATGGTTAGAGTGGTTTGTTATTGTGTTTATGGTTTGAGCAGATTTCCTAAAAATTGAGTATTCAATGTTATTTGTATTTCTTGTAATGGTTAACTAAGTAGTTTATTGTATTGATGATTTCTTCTTCCATGGTAAATTTCATGTTTGGGTGTAGGTTGTTAATTTCTTTTATGATAATACTATTATTCATTTGGGGAGACATATCCATTATTCTTGTTTTTTGGGGACATATCTACGTATGCAATGACCGTTGGGTCTGTGTGTTTTTATTCTTTTGGTTTTCTCGTCAACATTTTTGAGGAAAATTTCAGATATTATTTCTTAGAACGGTGATCCCATTGCTAAACCGTCTATTTTTTATATATTTTATTATTAAAATCTTATTTAGTAGAAATAAAAATGTCCTTTAGGACGTAGAGAATTTCGCTGTGCAATATATTTATTCTTAGGTATTCACAAACATGAAACGGGTCTCGGCATATAAATATACTGTATTATACTTAATACAAAGTTTTTTTTTTAAATTAAGTGTTGCAATAAAAAAAAAGTATATCAGATAGGCCTATGACGTTTTTAGTTGAAAACCACTTAAGGCGCACGTAAGGTTTTTTTTACGATGGGTATAAAGTTATAGATATATGACGGTGATATTTCAGCTCTTTTCCTGTTAAAATTGATAAATGAAAGAATTTTTTCAAAACGTTTCGAAAGCGAAACATAGCAGTATGTTAAAATCGTTCAAATTAATATATTTGGTGTTTGTTATAACTGCTAATATTATAACAGTTATTGTTATAACACCTGACGGCTGATTTCTTTTTCTTTTGGCCGCTATTTAGAGATTATGATTAAATTATTTGAAAATACAATTTTCTACACATTCAGAAATATTGCATTTTTCATTAAATTATGTGATTGCATAGAAATTCATAAAACAAGTTCCTTTTAGGTTGAGTTACGTCATGTATTACACATTACCAGTAAGTTAATATCCATATCTCGAGGAAGTTAAACTACTCTACATTATGTAAATCTATGAGTCTATGTAAATTTTTTAAATAGTTAATTCAAAAAGTTATATTATAAATAAGGTGTGTTCTCCATTTTATGAGTTTTATAACTTTCCTATAAGATTTTATAATTTACAATGTGCTTAATATATTAAAAAAATTGACCTGTTAAAAACTTTTATTAGGTTATTCGCGTTCTTATCAAGGTTTCTACTTACACAATGTTAACCTTACTTCTTGCCATAAAAGGTTTACACTTCGGCCGTGCGTGCCCGACACACGACCACGTGCAGTTACAAGAGATTATATATAAGCTTAAGTTTACAACGGTTTTTTATCTTCGACTATAAAACTAAAAATATGTTCCCAAATATTTGTGAGAAAACCGATTCTTGCTATATGCAGATACGTTTTCTTTATAATTATATTCTTTATATATATTTTATTTAAAAAGATTACAATTTAAACAAAAGTTTCTTTTAAAATACGTAAAGTAATGTTTTTCGTTGTAAAAGTCTTATTGGATTTTTTATAATGGGTTGGTTAAGTTATATAAAAGTGTCTAAAATGTTACCGAAATATTGTTAAAATTAAATAAAGAAAATGTACTATTTTGTAAAATAACATTCACAATTTAATGTATTTTAATGGCAATATTCCTTTCAACTACCTCTTTATTAATATTTAAATACAACAGTAGTAACTACAATAATCAACTGTGGCGTAATGTTTAATTTTAATAAATAAAACCTCTATACCACAAATAATACCTCTTTTTTCATTTATTTAACACCTTATGAACATTTCGATTGCACAGCAATCATTCTCAGAAGTAATTTACAAAACAAACGTTATTTGTGGCATAGAGGTTTTATTTATTTAAATTATTCAAAAGGGTGGTTAGCTGTTAAAATATTTTTAACTTTCATCAAATAAGTTCGAACTGCAGTTTTTATTTGCACTTTTTAACCGTTAATTATAAACTTTACAAAACCGTTGAACTTTTAAATTCTGCGCCCTTTTGACAGATCTAATATTTATGAGACAGAAATTAAATTTTATTTAAACACTCAATAGAGTTTAGTTATATAAGAGAAAAACTTTCGTTTGAAATGAATACCTTAATCAGAAAGGTAAATTCACTTATTTTTAATTTAAGTTATATAGGTATACTTTATTTTCTAGAAATATGTACAAATTTTATGTTAAAAAAATAACTTGTACAGACTTTAATTCAAAAAGTGCAATACTTACATTAGAAAAACACCCTTCATTGCCATACAAAACGTTACACATTTGAAACCGTTTTCTTGTGTCCAGTTATAAAGTTTGGATGCATTGTTAAAATGTTATGAAATGTTAGGCAATATCAAATACTTACTTTAACGCCTGCCCTTGGTAACTCGACCATTTGGCATCGTGCAGACCAGTAGAGCTTGGAGAGTCTGGTTTTTGGGTCGCTATTGTATGCTTCGAGCTGTGGGCAGGCAGGAAGGTGGTCTCCATCCATCTTTCCTGTTTGGCACAAGGGGCACCGATCTGTGTCCGCCATCCCAATGCGATGAAGGTGCGCCTGAAGGTAGTGGTGTCCCGTGGTTAGACAGAACAGCGCAACACTGATAGGTCGAGGCAGGTTTTTTGGAATGGGGTTGGTGCAAAGTTCTTGCCATCTCTTTCCAACAGCCAGGTTTTCTTGTGATGTTTTCAAGTACGTCTTAGCTGCTGCGTGGATCCTGGTGTAAGCAGAGCCCAGTGATATTTTAATTTGTGGCTGTGGTAGACGGCACCCACTCTTGGCGAGGTTGTCAGCGTTTTCGTTCCCTGTTTTGCCAACGTGGCTGGGAATCCACTGGAGCGCAATTCTGAAGCCTGCCTCTTGGCATAGTTGCATTTTTTCTCTGCACGAAAGGCAATATGAAATGAAGTATTTCAAAAGCTTCGATCGGACAAGAACGTAAAAATAATTCTAAATTTAAGAGAATAATACTGAGAATAATTTACGTAACACAATTACAAATGTCAGTAACACAATTACAAATTTCAGTAACACAAGTGACATAAAACTAACACCGCTTATAGATTTTAGTTACATGATAGAATACGTTAAGGCTAACTAATTTTAATGCACACCTTAATAGAGTTTACCAATTAGTGCATGGGTTCCCAAACTAGGGGTGCGCTCCCCTTGGGGGCGTGAAGAGAAGTCAGGGGAGTGCGAGACCAGTTGATAAATAGTAAAACAAATTCTCATTTAGTTACAATTTAAGTACACAATTTATCAAAATTTAAAATTATATTTACACCTCAGATTTTTTACATAGGTATTTTTCTTGTGAAAGTATGTATAAGTAAATAAAATGTTTTCCAATATATTTATATATATATATATATATATATATATATATATATATATATGTATGTATGTATATATATACTTATATGTATGTATATATATATATATATATATATATATATATATATATATATATATATACATATCACGATATTATATTCACGAATACTAATATTTCAAATATAAGAATAGTTTTAATTTATATGTTATTCAAAGCTTTTCGCCAATAAAATAAGTATTATCATCTTCAGGAAAATCAATGATGCAACAAAATGTTTACAAAAATTAAATCATGATTTAAGATGATTTAACTTTTGTAAAAACTTAGTTATATCATTGTTTTTCGTGAAGATGATAATACTTATTTTGTTGGCGAAAAGCTTTAAATAATATTTAAAGTAACTGTTCTTGTACTTGAAATATTTTTATTCATTAAATATAATAGAAGAATATAGATAGAATCACCATTTTATTACATATAATATTTGCTTATGTATCATATGTTCATACTATTTATTTATCGTGTAAGGGGCGTGGAAGGCTTTCATTTCAGGAATATGGGGCGTGGTATCAAAACGTTTAGGAGGAACCCCTGATCTACCGTGATGCGCGCCATATAATTTGCCTAATAAGTGACATTGTTGATTTACTGTTTGTTATTTCCATAGAAAAGTTTCACTATTGTTACCCTGGAATTAGCGAAATTCATTGCCAATTTCATTCTAAATTTGTACACCTAAACAATCCAAGAACTGATATTTTTATAAATATAATATAACTAAAGTTTATCGGACTCTAATAAAAACCAAATAATAAATTTGAGTTTTTTAAATAAGTAATTAGTTTAAGATGGAACGAATTTTTATTATTTAAAAATATATACAAAACTTTTAAAGTAAGACAAATATTTACATTATTTCCTCCTTTATTTTCTACATTTTCTCGAAAGCATTGCAATATGTTTCCTGTGGCAAGAAAACTAAACAATTTGTACCATTTGTAGAGCAATATTTCTAGGACTTCCGTGCTATTGATTACACAAGCTCAGTGTTTGTAATTGACCTTCCCAAGTTCAGTAGTGTTTACCCACTTCCTTATGCGGGTTTCCTGACCAGGAAATGAAACCTCTCAACCCAAGGATTCAGACGACTGTGTGAACATTGCTAACTTGAGCTGAAGATAATGGTGACGTCTATTTTTTTGAAAAAGTTAACACAATACACATACTCCCATACAACGGATGTTTAGGAAAGCTCAATGAATGTATAAAATAATTTAAGTAGGCAGTAACAAAAAATTCTTTTTGGAAAAAAATCGTATGCTCTTACTGTTGTTAAGCTTATACTTTGTTGTCCCAGTGATCATTGACAAAAAATGTTGAAACGTTGTTGTAAAGTGAAGTAAAGACTGTAAACAAAAATAATAAGAAACGTAAAAAATGAAAATTCTAAATAAAAAAAGTGAACTATAATTGCAGGACAAAATACAACACGCTTTACACGAAAATAAGTAGATAATTAACAAAAACTGAAAGACAAATATTGCGTTTTACGATCATAGATGGGTCAAGTAGTATTGTTAAATATATTTTTTTCTGATTTCCTTCTACTTAAAAGACCGATTTTTTTCAATGAAGAAAAAATATTTGTAACCATAAAATAAGTTATTCATGAGCTGTTTTGAGATATTCTGAGTTACTTCCGGCCGTTGTAACTTCTAAACATCACTAAATAGTAAAGGACGATGCTTTTTGTATCTGTAAATGTCCTTTTCAGTTGAAAAATAAAATATCATACGTTGGGAACTAGACACATAATAGAGGTCCTGAATGAAGCATATGAAAGAGAAGGATAAATAGACTGTCATATGTAGATATCAAATTGTTATAGAGACGGATTGAATAAATGTTATAGGAAACAAGAGAGCCAAAAACAGGTGAAAAAGAAAGTTATAGAATAACGTCTATTCGGTGGGGAAAAGAGAGGGAGATCTCGATAATTATCGATAATGATAATATTTTAATAATGATGCTGCTAACTATCAGATAATATGAGAAGATATCGTGTGTACCAATACAATCTGCATAACGATTGTATTAAATTAAATATTGAATAACACTCCGCTGATTCAATATTTGAACACACACAGATACATCGTAGTTAACACTTGGTAGATCTACACATTTATCTGGTTTAAATCTAAGTCAGGTCCCCGAGCTCGGGGATACGGAACGGAGTTTGGCTGGCTTCCAGAGAAGGCTGAGCGTGCAGTGCGTCACTAAGTTTGCCTAAACACACTTCACCCTTGATAATCTGTACAATTGAAGTCTAATTTAGTTTATATTACAGACGCTAGTTTATAATACAAGATAAAGTAACTGATCTACGACCTGAAACGAAAATCTTTTTTTTTCTACTACAAGAGCGGGTTCCAAGCGGATTTTGAGCTAGCATTCAACAAAATTAAAACGCCATTTTACAACGTTTAGAATTGACACGTTAACCCATGGAAGACTGTATTATTCGTCATCCGAACGATATAGTGCACGGCAAGTGATCATGGAAACTAAATTTTGTTGCGCTAAAACAATTGCTTAGACATGAAAAACGTGTTGCGCTTGCTTATCTGAAGCACGGAGATGATAAAATATTACCAAGGGTCAAGCATACTCAACAGTCAACAAAAAAACGACGTATTTGCTTGAAGTAACGACAAAAATCGATAACGAGAAACCCTGGTCCGTTTGCCCGCTAAACATGTTTTGTAGGAGCGAGACAGCTTTGTCTATGGGAAGCAATGAGTTGAATGACTTTAAATTTTTGAACTAATGATGTTTATGTGACTACCACAATAAATAAATCGAAGTATATTTATTTGAGCAATTTAATAAACTTATTGAGCTATAATAAATTATTTAGAATTTGCAGTTTTTTAGTTTATATTGTGAGGTTTTTGTAAAATTTACTTATTAATTCACTTGGCAAGAAACCACTTCTTACTGATATTTTTCAGCAGACGCATTTCGCACTCGGATAGTGTATTGTTAAATTCGATGAGTAACAAACTTGGATGGTGTTTAGGGGTGTTATGTTATCAGTGGTGTTTTTGTATTCTGTGTTGGTATTCATAGAGTTGTTAACTATGGGTTTAAATATAATGTTTGATATACTAAAACATACTAAAATATAAAACAAGCTCACAATAAAACCTCATATTCGAACACATAATTAACAATCATTCTATGATCAACAAACCTCACAGAATACTAGAACACCATATATTTTCAGTAACATACCATATCTCTGCAACATTGTCTATAACCTGCACTATCGAAGTGCAAAATGCATCTAGTGAATAACATTACTAAGTAGTGGTTTGGTGAAGTGAATTATTAAGTAATTAATGGTTTGCTTTTAGGTTTTTTTAGTAGTTCAGCAAATAAATTATTTGTGAGTTCAAATTTGTAATCAACTTGTAAGTATATCTTATAAACGGGGATACAATTTAATTCTCACATCAAGTATATAAGCTTTATTTCTTTACTTATACATGTTCCGTCAACACAAATTGTGTTCCTTGGTATAAATTACGCATTCAGAATTGAGTGAAGAAATAAATCTGGCTTTTGTAGTTAGTAGTACGTTTGGGCTGTATTATAAGATATATATTTACTACAAAAATCTTTTATAAGAATTTTTGTAACTTTAACAAATTATTTGGCTTTCAGAATCCACACTGAAGCCAGTATTCAACAAATTTTGCAAAAGTAGATTTAAACGAATATTAAAAAGATAGTAAGAAATAACATACGGCATTTAAAATTTGTTATATTACTTTTGACGTAATGCAAGTTTGTACTATAAATTTTGATAAGTTTATTATCTGAAAATGGATAAACTGTAGAAAGGGATAATGTAATTTTCAGGTCATATTATTATTTGTAAAAGAATTTGTGTGCATTAATTTCGGTAAAACATTAATCAATATAGGTTTTAAAAAGCAATGTAGTAAAATAGACATGAAATAAAATGAAAACCTTTAAAATTAAACTGACAACCAAACTCAATGAAAAAAATAGTACTACTCGAAAACGTTATACTAGAAGGCCAAAACTAATTAAAATATACAAATTTATCACTAAGAGACAAAATCTCATTTAAATTTTAAACGTTTAATAATATTTTAAATATTATATTTAAATTTTACACTTATATTTTTAAATATAAAGATTTACTTCTTAACAAAGCGTTTATCTGTTTATCAAAATTCTATACTAGCTCGATATACTTTTTAAATGTTTATTTACAGAGCTAAGAATCTGGGTTACAGAAAAGAATCTCTACTTATGACACCTTTAAACTCTGTTATATGTATCAATATAATATTATTGATGGCCGTAACATTTACTCTATGCGCCCTTTAACCTCAAAACAAAGTGAATATTAGTATTTGTGGAAGTCATTTAATAACACGTGTAAACTTTTATAGACACGTGTTATTCGTGCCTATTTCTATGAAAACATAAATGTCTCAAGAAATGTTTATTTTATAACTGTTTTTATAATCATTCTTCTATATATAACCATGTATTTTTAGAAGTATTTGTCTCGAACACAGCTTCTTTACAAACCGCGTAAATTCCGTAAAGGGAGTTGATATCAGTGTTTAAAATGTTCATCAGAAATTAATGTTTATGCATTTATAAAATATATTTTACTACTTAAAGTTAGATACGGTTCTAATTAGTTAAGTTAATTTGTTCTTGATTAGGCAGTATTGTTAGGTGAAATTATTTACTACTTGATACGTTTTAGTACATGCGAATAAATTTAACAAAAAAATCAACAACATAATTATTGGTAAATAATATTGTTTTTTCTCCAATATTGATAATAATTATTATGACAATCACTTATTTTAGTGCATAAAATTGCAGTTCCGACATTTTTCGGCAGTATCTCATCTAGTATTGACAAGATGAACGCAATAACGTGACTTTTGTTGAGTTCACCACGTCAGTAACGAATATTACCTAGATGAGGTTCAGGGGAAACGTAGGATTTGCGATTTTATACTCTACAAAATGAATGGATATACTCCAGATATTAAATGTTCATATATATATATATATGTGTGTGTGTGTGTGTGTGTGTGTGTGTGTGTGTGTGTGTGTGTGTGTGTGTGTGTGTGTGTGTGTGTGTGTGTGTGTGTGTGTGTGTGTGTGTGTGTGTGTGTGTGTGTGTGTGTGTGTGTGTGTGTGTGTGTGTGTGTGTGTGTGTGTGTGTGTGTGTGTGTGTGTGTGTGTGTGTGTGTGTGTGTGTGTGTGTGTGTGTGTGTGTGTGTGTGTGTGTGTGTGTGTGTGTGTGTGTGTGTGTGTGTGTGTGTGTGTGTGTGTGTGTGTGTGTGAGTGTGAGTGTATATGTGTGTGGGGAGGGTGGTTGTAAGTGTTTTTGTGTACGTGGTTTGTGTGTGTGTGACAGAGAGAGAGAGAGAGTATGTGTGCGCATGAGAGAGAGAGAGAGTGTGTAATAAATAAATTAAAACACTTACCTAGTGATATTTTACGATAAGGTATATATTATACGTCTTTAAAAAATATGAAGCGACAGTACTCAATCACATTAAATAATGCTTTCAGGACTCCTCCCATTCTTTTTATTTGCACGTGCGAAGACTGTTTAGTCCAGAGATACAGTCGACTAGCTCTTTATTTGCCAACCTCGTGACCAATGGACATAGTCTTCACCTTCCAGCACGTGGACAGATCACTCACGTAACAAGGTAAATCAATACCGCTGATAATCTGATTACCCGCCACCTGCGTCAGCCGTGCACGTGAAACAGGTATTAGGTTTCCAAGTGTACAAGTTGCGCCTCTTCGTTTCAGATGGAAGGAATCGTGGGTGGTGCACGGATGCTTACCTTGTTCAGCATCGTCATTGCACTTGTGTTTTACGTTTTCAGTTGTATCTTCATTAAACTTGAAACAAACAGCTGAACATTGACAAGAAGTGACTGTGAGTGCATTTATTTGCGGATTTAAACTTAAAGAAGCTCTTCTCCCTCCTAATCAAGAAACATGGTTTTCTTTCAGGTTTGTATTTTTATATCTAGTTTTTACAAAATGACTACAAGTAATTTGTATAAGATGGTTGCTTAAAGCATGTATTTATCTAGGTGAAACATTTATATACAGTATATATTTATTAATACCATGGTCATGCTATAGTTAAATAGGTATTGGTTTTTAAATTATTTGTACTATTATTTGTTCTTATTCTTTCGGTACTTTCAAGTGTTAAAGTTTCACTGTCGCAAAAACAATACTTAAATGTTCAAGATTGTAGGTTTATAAATTTCCTACTGCTACAGAGGATTAATGACAGCAATCGAATGGTTCTAATGCATGATGTTCTTCCGTCCGCTCTCTTCCCAACTATTTTCCCCTGTACAATCAACTGCAGTTAACGAACCATAACAGTTTCGAAATAGTCCTTTTTTCTTCAATGTGCATTTTATACAAGTTATTCCCTTTTGTGCTTTTATTTCACGTTACTCTCTACACACGCTGATATATCAATTTCTTGAACTCTTGAACTCTGTAAATGTCACGTTTTGCAAGAGTCTACTTCTCCATTTCATGTAAATTAACAGAAAACATGTGTCAACTTACAAAACTAATTATAATCTTAGTGTTTAGATCCCTTATAGTGTAGATCCTTAATCATCCTTTATAGTTTTATTATATATTTCATATTATTAATGCCTTTGTAATTTCCACACACATTCTTAAATGTTTATTCCTTGTCCTCACCTGATAGCTTATTATTCCTAGATAAGTGTATTTGTTTACTCTTTCAATACAAGAGTGTCTCTTTGTAAATTTACCGCATTATTTTCAAATTACAGGAAAAGGTAATGTATATTATAAAAGTTTATATTTACGAAGAATATTGTCTCACCTCGGAAAGTACAGTACACCGTTCGGGATTGAGTATCTAAAGTTTTTTTAGCAACCTCGTTTGTTGTTATTTCAGCTCGTGCTTTCTGTATGAGAACAAACAAATTTTGGTGCTACTATCTGCTACTATCATCGTGCTATTATCTGATTATGTGTGTATATATATATATATATATATATATATATATATATATATATATATAAATATATATATGTGTGTGTGTGTGTGTGTGTGTTTTTGTGTGTGTGTTTGTGTGTGTGTGTGTGCGTGTGTGTATGTGTGTGTGTGTGTGTGTGTGTGTGTGTGTGTGTGTGTGTGTGTGTGTGTGTGTGTGTGTGTGTGTGTGTGTGTGTGTGTGTGTGTGTGTGTGTGTGTGTGTGTGTGTGTGTGTGTGTGTGTGTGTGTGTGTGTGTGTGTGTGTGTGTGTGTGTGTGTGTGTGAGTATCAGTTAAATATAAAAGGGATTGACAAAACATTTTCTTCAATTTATTTGATCTCAAATAATTCAATTAGGTATTAATTCAATTATTATTAAACTTTAGCTAGAAATGTGTAATAAAATTTACTAATGAAAACATTTAAACCTCGCTTCAGAATAAATTAAATACGAACTGGATTTATATGACGTATAAAATACGTAATTATCAAGAAATAATTTGTTTCCAGTAATTATTACTACAGCAGATTATTTCCAGCAGTTAAAACTACTATTAATTAAAATAAAATTTAAACCCATGTGTAATACGTTCCGAATATAAATTAATCAAAAGTGCTTTTTAAAATTATGTATGTGTGCATTGAACAACAGATGTTATAAATATATTTCACTGAGCTTTGAACTCTTTTAAATATTTTGTTCAAATTAATAAAAAGTAAAACAGATAAAATAGACGTGTTAATATTCAGATTAACGTAGCGTTTTATGTATCCTCACAATATGATTAATTGTCTTAGATTCACAAATTCTATGAAAAAAGTTTAAATAACGATTAAAACTTAAAATAACGAATAAAAAATCTATTAAAATCTATTTTAAAATAATTATTTTTAAATTGAGAATGAATTATTGAGCTGCCAAATTGTGCACTCAAGCATTCCCAAACACAAACACCCTGTCAGAGAGCAACAGCAGAGAGAGGGCTAGAGGGGAGACGAGAGAGCAGAGAATTAAAGCATGTATAGAATTTAAGTTTCAATTGGGCTATTAATTATAAATATACTAACGACCGGGTTTTTAAATTCAAAATTTGATCTCAGGTTATGAACGATAGTAATAATTAAATAAAAACAATCACCAACCCTTATTAAATAATTTAATTTCTTATACGCACTTAAATAATAAAGTCATCGTTATCATCAATTGTAGCAATAATACTTCTGAGCTACGACTCTTATGGTTCCAGTTATATGTAGTTACAGAAGATTTAGATATGTTAGGAATCTATTTTGTTAAACTCTATTTTATAATCAATAATGATCATTACTTTATAACTTAGTGGTGATAAATATTAATTTATATAAAATGTTTGTTTTTATTTAATTATTTGGATTTTAATTATTCACTGCCTGCTTTGAAGCAACCTTCTGTATAACCATTGTTCTATATTAAGAATGTATGCAATGCGTTGCTACTTAGAAAAGATTTAATTATTTATTTTTCCTTGTTACTATGGATTCAAACGCTGTAAAGTTTAAGTATTCAAAGAATATGTAATAACTTCATTTTAAAATAGTTTAGTATGAAATGTTATAACAATAGCCTATATTCAACACTAATCTTCACTATTTCTCCGAACCAGATATAAAGGGTTAAAATAGAAATGGAAAATTAATACAAGTTATTCTGCGTTTTTTTAAATTAGAACTTTCATATTGTGATATTTTAAAACTAATGCAGTAATAGGTAAAGGCAAATTAATCACGAAATACGTCTGTACGTGATAAAAGAATTATTTAATAAGAAAAAAGATTAATTCTTTAATACGTTTTTATTAATTTTAAAATTTAATATTTAAAACTAACCTAATTTAAATAAGAAACAGAATTCTCTTACAGTAGATGGAAACGTCATTAAGATGTAATATTTCATTTCAAGTTGAACTTTAAAAAAAATCTTTTAGAATACAATTGGAAAGCTTTAGTTATTGAATAAAAACAGAGTTGATAAAATTTCGGATTACAAGAAAACTGGGAATATTTTATGAAAAAAGTACCAGAAAATGTATCGCATGCATGTTTTAACACGTTATACAGTAATACTGTTCTATATAACGTAATTGTACTTAGAAACTAAACTGATTTCATGAGACCTTTATACGAGTTCTAGAACCCTACAAACCGTGTCAAATCTTTCTTTAAAAGGTTTACAAATTTACTTCTTTACTCTTTAGGCCTATATACTGTATGCAAAGTATGTACTTTTAAAAATATTATTACATCTCTATTTTGTCCTCCGATAATTATATTTTGCAAAGATGCTAAATATGAAATGAAATAAAATTGAATTTCTTATATCAAATGCTTTTATGAAAAAAAAAGTATCGCTCGTGTTTGTAAGGTCACACATTTTCACTATTAACAGATTAAGACAGAAGCTGAGAACGCTGTAATTAATAGTTTAAAATATAATATTATAATAAAGTGATAATATACAATATTATACAGTACTCGTGTGGATTGAATACAAACTGTCTTAATTGGTTGACACTAATTCCAAAAACTAAAATTAATATTAGCTGCATCTAATTAGATAAGTCAAAAACCTCAAGTTAAGAACATTGCCAAAGATGTTTAGTTTGGTGCTTTTGCAATTTGTTAAGTAAAAATGAAATTTTATTTTTACTCGTAAACTATTCAATCATTTAAAAATGACAATTTTGAATACCTCATTTGGGGGCCAGGTAGTTATTTCATCATATTCAATACACTTGTTATTTATAGAATTGATTTTTATTTGTATACTTATTGCTAAATTAGTTAGGCCAGGCACGGACATTTAAAACTACCTCAATTTAAGCCTAAATACGTTCAAGCCAAAGTTTAAATCCTTAATAAAGATTTTTTTGCTTACAAAAGCAACAGATGTTTGCCCCCCCCCCTATTGATTGCTACCTAACATTATTTATCTTCTTCACGTGCCTAAACCTTTCAAGACATTTTGCAAGGTTTATCTCATAATACATGTTGCAATAGTTCACTTTCTAATTTTGGTGTGACGTCACACTCAATTTTCTGTAATGTCTGTGTCATTTTGCAATTAATATTAATAGAAATATGATATTTTTAGAAAATTTAGATTAACGTTTTTTTTATTTTGACAAAAATGGTTCAATATTATTTGATTTTAAAACACAAAAAATATTTTTATTTAATATTTCCTTTTACGACTTTCAGTGACTGTTTAAACTGAAACCTTGTAATCTAAAGTAATTTATTTTTTAAACATTATTACCTCTGATGATGATTGCATAGTGAAGTCGGAAATATTTTGTTTCACCATATTAAAACAAATTACTTTCATTTTTAATTTTTGCAAGATATTTAGCTTTTAACGTTAAATTTAAGTAATTGTAGAAATCATCAATAAAATACATTTGGTCTCCATACTCCATGCTTCTACCTTGTGTAATATCAGGTGCATTTTTAATAAAATACTCTTCACAAATTAGATTTAATTTTATTAGTAAATGTAGGTCAGAACAGTAGATCATGGGAAATAACAATTAACACTGATAAGTATTAAAGGATACTTAATACGAAACAAGTAATAGCAGGTGTGCGTGTATGTGTGTGTGTGTGTGCGAGAGAGAGAGAGTGTAATATAGTTTGTAATCACACGTGCTTGTGTCACATAAATGACCGGCCAGCCACAATAGCAGTATCCGGCCCTAAGTGCATTTTGTGGATAGAGCTCTGTTTTGGGGGGTTGGTTCACCAGCTACTATAGTACCTACTTATTTTTTTCTGTTATTGTTTTTTAATAGTTTATTGTTTTAATTTTTATTATTTGTTTATAGTTTATTTATCATTTATATGTAAATTTATAATAGTTTATTACTAGGGATGGGCCGATTCCTAAAATTTTCGATTCCGATTCCGATTCCGATTCTAAAATTTTCCATTCGATTCTCGATTCTTTACTCGATTCTCGATTCTCGATTCTTTCAAGTTATATTAGCTTACATTCTAGTTCTCTAATAATTATTTTGTTAACATCTTGGTCATATGGCAAAACCTTTTAAAAGTTCTGTTTTAATGTAATAGGCTACACGAAACCTTCAACCTTGATTTATCAATAGGAATTTTTAAAAGCATAAAAACATATCAGATAAAAGTAATGACTTATTTTAAAGTTAACAATGTGAACTTTACTTAATTTATGATGTTTGAAAAAATACCTTAGCCTATTTACATTGTCTCCCAAACAAAACAACCATTAAAAACAAACAAACAACATAAAAAGTAAAAAATTAATACAAATAGGATAGTTTTTAAAATTCAAAAGTCTGGCAGGTAATGTACATTTCTGTTCAAAAACACAAGCATTTGAACACGTTGTGGGTCAAGCTAGTTTCATCGCTAGTCACATATAGCTCCTGAAGTTGAGAAAGGTTTTTTAGAAAACATTGTCGCGAGTGGACAGACAGGTATTTTATTGCCATAGCATTTAAATGAGGGTATTTGGCACTTTGTACTGCCAAATACTTTCCAACATCACAATCTGGACTGGCTAATGGTTCCCCCAGATAATTGTTTACTTCTTCTTCTACTGTCAATTCCCCTGGGGTACCTTCTTCCTCAACATTCTGGATTAGTGGGGCATACCTTCTCCACATCTGGTGGGACCTTTTTTCTGCAGGTGTCTGGAACAAGTGCAACTGATTCAGGCCTATTTTGTATTTATTCCTCAATTCCAGTTGATTTTTAACCGACTATCACTTATAGGTCCTGTGTCTGAGGATAAAGTTTCTTCAAGTATAGATCTTTTTTGTTGATAAATTTGGGCAAAATGAATGTTGTTTAATTGCTTTTTCATATTTGATATATTATGTGGTTTTCCACCGTCAGTTTCTGTTAACTGTCATCGAATTGACGCGACGACCAGTAGCCTGAACCGAATACCGTCTATAATATAATTTATTGAGGTTAAGTTTCGGAGGAATGCGGTGTTTCTGTTATCCGTCTATTCGCTCAACCATCATGGCCACGGTTAATCGAGTTTTTACTGTACTTTTTTTGTGTTTTGTTCTGACATCTATAAATCAGTGGCAGTAAGACACGTGGGGGAGAGAGAGAGAGAGAGTATCGAACCCGCTCTAGTGAGAGAGAGAGAGAGAGAGAGAGAGAGGACCGATGTCAAACGAACAGAAATGGTTACGATCTTGATTGCTGTTGCTTCATAAATAATAATATTTTCGTTATATTTTCGTTTACTTTAATCATTTAATTCATTGATATCAACCAATACATAAATAAGATATAGTTGGTAATTAATTATTTTTCTAATAAATTACTCCACACACATATTTTAATAGTTAACAAAATAGGAATCGGAATCGACACTTTTATGATGAAGAATCGAGTATCGACGATTCCTCGATACCACCTAGAATCGACGATTCCTGGAATCGAGAATCGGAATCGGCCCATCCATATTTATTACTTTTAGGGTTTAGGTAGTTATTGCTGATTCAAGGCGGATTTTAGCTGCATGAAAAAAAGTTATTTTATAATTTTGTTTCCTTTTTTATTTTAATAATAGTTTTTAAGATCCCAGAATACTTCCGATAGGTTTTATCTGTCACTTTGTGTATTATGATTAAATTGGTGCATCTCATTCAAAGACATTAAATATGAGGGAAGGTATTATTGTGCAGAACATTAATATAAACTATTGCAAATTGTATAGCATTCAGACCACCATTCGTATTTACGTGACATTATTTATTCATATTTAGAGAAGTTGTTTTGTGTAAAGTGATATTTTATTGAATAAATGTATACCTGAGTTTGTGACACAATCTTATACAGTTTTACCGTACACTAACCAAAAGGCTTATTTGTTTAAAAATTTAATTAAGGTGACACGTTCTCACATCATTGCTTCTACGAATTTATAATAAGCCAAATGTTTTAAACAATTAATTATGTAAAACGTCGTCCTCTGGTCTAGGCAATCATAGTTAGTGTATGTAAGTAGCAATTAATTATAACTAGGAGCTGGTACCAGCTCCTTATTTATTACAATAAACTAAAATGAAATATTCACAGATAAATACATTTTATTAGTTTAAGTATTATAACAATAATAATGTCATTAAAATTCCAATAAATGCTAAATTCACAATAGTATTTCTTTGTAAACAACGTCTTTTGTGTAACTATTTTCATCATTGTTTATTTTCCTTTGTGTGCTTCGGTTTTCTATTCGAACTTTAATATCTCAGAGCGCTCTTGCTCTACTACAAGGTACACTTAATTGACCTTGATTGAACACACACACACACACACACACACACACACACACACACACACACACACACACACACACACATTAACAGACACACAGACACACACACACACACACACACACACACACACACACACACACACACACACACACATTAACAGACACACACACACACACACACACATTAACAGACACACACACACACACTCACACACACACACACACACACACACACACACACACACACACACACACACACACACACACACACATACTTCAAAGATATAAACAAATGTCTATAGAAAATCAGAAAGAAGTTCAACATTCTACATGAAGAACCTTTCATCTCTTATAGGCCCTATATGAAGGAAACCGATAATATTTATTCCGTAAGAATTCAAGAAAACGTTTTTATTGCTATTTGACGACGTTCTGTAACCTGTAATTGCCTATGAGCGATTGTATCCAATTATTTACTAGGTTATAAAATAACCATCGAATTATTAGGCAATTAAGACTAAGGATCCCAATTCCCAGCGTCGTTCATTTCATCAAAACATTAGCTACCATGACGTCAACCACAAAACCAGAATAACCATGTCGCATTCAAATTCGCAAATTTAATCAGTCTTGAATTTATGTTGGCAGGCCTGGTTGCGGTTAGCATTCGGTGTGCATCGGCGATTTTGCCGCCTTATTAATTGCTCCTGAACCGCACGAGCAATCCACGTTCATTTGTAAACTGTCAATTTGCAGAGAGCCAAACAGAGGAATATCCATCATGAACATATCTTACCTGCGGGAGATTAACAATGGCTGCAAAAATCTACTTTTAATTATAAAAATAACAATTTATTGGAATTGCAATATATTATTTTCAGTAATAAAAAAATTGTTTCAATCGTCGAGAAATTTAACGTTATATTAAATTACATTTACATATAAATAATAATGGTCTAACGATACTAATTGTACTCTCGTACTTCACTCGTCCCGGATGTCTGTCTGTGTATTGACAGTACATTTCCTAAATAATTAGAAACTTACTTCCGGCCAATTTCCCGACATCTTTGTGATTTGTTCTCTTTGTATGCTTTGATGTATTTTCTGTGACTATACAACACTGTAAAAAAATTATGATTTTGTTTTAAAAACCAAGCTGGGGAAACAGATTTTAACTGATCGAGTTAAGTCTTACAATTAATATTTCGCCCAATTCTCGATGTCCAATCAAGTTGAGATTTTGCATAATAAATCTTGAAATCGATTTTTCACAAAATTCGTGATGTCCAATTGAGCTGAAATGTTACATAATCATTTATCAGAAAATGTTAATATATAAGTCAATCAAAAATGCATACATCAATTAAATAATTAATTTATTACAAATCTTTCAACCGATTTTTCGCCGAATTCGTGATGTCCAATTGAGCTGAAATTTTGCAAAATCATTTATCAGAGACTCCCATATATAAATCAATTAAAAAGTACAAACATTAATTTAAGAATTAATTAATTACAATTAAGGTATTACAAATCTTGCAACCGAATTTTCGATTGTTTCGCAGTGTCCAATACAGACAAAACTGTAGGCCTACATAAAATAATAATAATTAATACAATATAGTCGAATATAGTTTAACTCTTTCGGCGAATTTGTACCCTATTTATCGGTGTATAATATAGCCAGTGTTTCATAATTACCTTTTTGGGATGTAAAACGTTAAAATAAATAAAAATTACACTATAAAGAATAAAATAAATATAAATTAAAAATTCCATTTTTAATAACGTTTCGAAACCATTTTTGAAAGGATTTTTTCATCCGGAAACTTTCCAATTTTGTGACTAAAGGTACAGGCTTTGAGCGCCCACAATTTATTCGTTATATACAACATACTAATATGTTTAATATACGATTTTTCATACATCTTTAATTAAAACATCTTTAACTGAAGATTTTTTCGAAATTTAAAAATCTAAAATTTAAAAACTGTCTTTTTAGTAAAATATTCCCTAACGCCAACACTTTTAGAATTAGTCTTTAAAATATATAGTTGCAGAAACAAAATATTTTATTCTTATAAAAATATTTCGAAATAATATCGTGTTTAACAAATTTGTTTTTACTTTTATTTTATTACTTCTAAGATATAAAACGTTTTTGCAGATATGCACACGTATCTATAAGACGGCAACAATATCGCCAAAAACCATAAAAATCCGCCAAAGGAAACAGCATGATATTTTCATTAAGCAAAAATTTGTATTGTTATAACTTAGCAGAAAGAGAAATACGAGTATTCAAGAGTTTTATGAATATATTCCTATCAGCGAAAATAAAGAAAAATATATACAAAAATTGAGAATAAATATGAGCTTTTGATATTTTCTTATAGTATATAAAAGAAGGTCTGTATATCTAAATGAATGTATTTATGTTCCTTTTAAAATATGTACAAAAAATGGAGAAGACATTTCCAACATTCAGACATTTTTGACAGTTACAATATGGGGATACTGAAAGAAATCTAAAAAAGTTATCAAAACTATTAGAAATTTTCTAAAAGCAAATGTCATGTTGAAATCTAATATTCTATTTAACAACCTATGAGAGTATTGTTGTTTGTTTTAGAAACAATACATTTAAAATATTCACAGAATATAGGAATTACGGATATGCACTTCTCTTTTATTTGTTTCCGTTCACTGTGGTAATATCAGTATCACCATTTGTGTCTATGGTACTATGTATGTCCTGTCAAGTTGAAAACTTTAAATGGGATATGGGTAAACAGTTGTAGCGCCGAGATCTCTATGCTTGTTAGCAATCCACAACTGTTGTGACAGAGTATTGATCACGTTTACAGGCGCCTGTTAAACATGCTTACCAACATGAAACTATGTATTTGACTAAGATCTAAGTAAAGAGAATTCTATATGCAGTAATTACTCGGGACATTTTGAAAGAAAGAAATAATATAGTTTAACATATTATCTTCTGTTCTTATTGATCGTATCGTATGCCAACATCTTATGAATAATAATTACATTACGAGAAACTAAATTGAATGTAGGCTACGTTAATAAGGAATACTTGACGTTATATTTTAATATCGTACCACATGAATAAAGAAAAGTAGTATGTTTAAATGTATTAGTAGCTATATACACATAAAACTAGAGAGAATTCGTGAGTGGGTTTCCTCTGAAATAATTTATAAGGAAAACAAAAGCATAAAACTCTTGTACAAAATATATGATAATATAAAAATAATAGATCCGAGTAGGCTATATGATTGACAACTTTATGTTCTAGCTATTTTTATTATAAAACTATTTAAAACTTTATAAGTACCTACAGATTTAGCCATATAAATATAGGAATTTTGTATTTACACTTAATAGGTATTCATTAGTATTTATCAAGTATTTAATTATTGGTTAATATAACTATTTAGATTTTAAAATTTATCTGAAATTTGTAATTTTTTTAAATATTTTGATTTACATTTTCGAATTTAATGAGATATAAACAATATCAATGTAACAGATTCTAAGACTAATTTTATATTACACCAATCTTTTATTTTATATTTATATTATTAGATTCATATTTATAATAAGTGCTTCAATAAGTAGCTAACTGAATTAATTTCCAGTTTTTTATTTTTAAATCGCTGTTATTGATTTAACCTAACTTCTAACGTAGGTGTTTAGTTATTTATTTCGTCCTATAAGTAACAAAAAGCGTGATCATACACCTACATTACAATAAAAGTAGAGAATAATGCATCTGATTTCATTTTGTAAAACATTCGTTTTGAAAGGAAAGCTTCTATATTATTATTAATTTATGTTTGTTTTTCGTGAAGCAAATGTGGGTAAAAGCACATTTAGACGTTAGAATCTTATGTTAAAAGTAGGACTACTTAAAAACCTCTTATTTTAAATGTAAAATGTGTAAAGGCTAATGACAGATCACAGACAGTTAATTCATGCTTTTTTAACGCTCAACGTTTCGAATTTCTTTCCAAAATTCCTTTTCAAGAGCTCATTTTTATTCTATATATACTTTGCTATATATAAATTAAAATGAGCTCTTGAAAAGGAATTTTATGTATTATAACGTGATATTTTTATATACTACCTTTAAAATGAACATATGTCAGGTATTTTTGTTTAAAATAAAAACAAAAATTATAATATATATATATATATATATATATATATATGAGGTTAATATATTACTATTGTAAGTAATTTTATCCACCATTAAGTTTGAGTGATTCGACAATGGTCAAGTGACCGAAAGGTGCCTCATCACTCAAGGTAAAATTATTGCACTTAATGGTGGATAAAATTACTTACAATAGTAATATATTAACTTCATAAAGTCAGTGCAACGGAAAAACAATGGATAACGTAAAATATCAAGAATATATATATATATATATATATATATATATATATATATATATATATATATATATATAATGCACGTTTTCTCAACTAGTTACCGATTTTTAAAACACAGAAAATTTTATTATTCTCAAAAATTTTAAAATATATATTTCATATAAATAGATTTATTTGAATCAACAAAAAAAATAGTTTACACTTCTTCAACCTATCATAAACATTTCGTTTTAATACATTGATCTCCAGTTTTCCATCCTTGTAGTTATATATTATTTATAGCTTTTCGCAACACATCTTACTACACCACATACAATAGGTCGTACAATATTCCTGATATAAAACACAATCTTAAACGATCTAATCAAGAGTTAATATCTTCAAGCGATGGATTTTACTAATGTTGAGAATATTTTGACCTACATAAGCGGCAGTTGAAATTATCCCTTACAGATAATGTAGATTTTTGAATTGTGTTTATTTAAACAATATTTAATTACTGAAATAGATTATTTTAATATTCACAAACTGTATAGTTTTGGTGTTTTTAAAATTCCTTGAAAACAAGGAATTTGTTACCAACAATAAACTTCAGGTCTTGAAGTGAGAGAGTAACTATCATTTTAAACACGGGGCATTTTCTGTGTGTAAAATTGAAGTTTAACAACGGAGGAGTTTAATTAATTGTTACCGCCAATTCGACAACGAAACAATAGCAGGTTCTTGACGTGTGGAATAATGATTGACTACAGTGGTTTTAAGTATGAGAAAAGTCTTAGCTGACTGGGAGGTCAAATAATGTGTTTTGTATTTATATTAGTATTTATTAATAACGACAATAGCAAACCCTAACTTACAAAATAAAACTGACTTGCCTTTTAGGATTATCTGGAAATGGTCTTTCAACAAAATAATAAAATGGACTTTTTATTTATTATTACGTTTTTCAATGTTGTTTGTAAGAAAATGAATAAAATTCATTTCCTAGTTATAAATTTGAATTTCAAAAATTGAATATTTATAATTTTATTTATTGAGTGGGGACAAAACCCACAGATGTATATAAAATATCCATTACGATGTCACGCCCAAACAAAAGATTTTAATCTAAATAATTCAAGCCTAAAACTAAATACGTTAAGCCTAGATACTACAAATTATGCAGTCTTAATGTTGTGTAAGTACTATCTAGATAATTACTTCAACCCGTTTTAAAAACGCCTAGCCTCGATACTCCCAACCAACACATTCTCCCTAGGTACCCCCAACCTTAAACTCGAGATACTGCACCCCAGACTCAGTCTTAACACTTCAGTCCTAGACTCTCCCATAGATACTTCCATTTTAGTCCATGCTATTGGAGTTACTTTATCAATCCAAACCAACTTCAATGTAGATACTACAGCTTAGAGACTCGCATCTATGATATTCCCCTACTAGACCCTCCTAACCTAGATACATCTATCCATTACATT